>JAABKJ010004217.1:0-24684 GCA_011634705.1 Andricus grossulariae
TTGAGATACAGAAATAAATATGATATACATTTCATATAATAGTGTTGAACATAATGTAGAAAAGTTCAGATTTTGGAAAAAATCGAGTGCGAAGTACGATATACGTGATGAGAATGTGTTCGTTAAAGCCAGAGGAGCTTCAACAAAAGAAAAGTCGCAATCACCAAATTACAGTTATCGATGATTTGACCTTTAATTTCAAAAGGTCTGGGCGAAAATGAAGGGAAAATTTCAAGACCAAGCCTGTGTCTAGAAACTCTTAATAATTGGACAAAGATTATTATTATTAATAATTTTAAAAACAAGTGTTCAATTTGGCTGTTTCACTCAAAGACAGATTTTCTATTTTTCACTAAACTTTAGTATCATTCTTTAAAAAGTAATCTAAGATTTAAATTATTGAACATTTTAACTGTTGATAAAAATTTTTTTAACAAAACACCTATTTCATGCATTTTCTTACTAATTTTTTTTCTATACAATACTTAGCAAAAGTATATATGCAAATAAAGAGTGACAAATTATATATTGAGTGAATTAAAGAATAAAAAATGTTATGGAAAAATATCAGATCTAAAATTGAAATAAATATGAGTAGAGGTGGAATAATTTAGTTAATAAAAAGACTATATATACAAGTTAAATGAACAATTCATTTTATTGATAAGCAAAAAGAAGTGGACGAATGACATTTGGAATTGCACAAGATTTTTAGCTTCTTGCATTTACAAGTACTTGTATGGCATTTTTTTCTACAATTGCATCTAACGTAGCCTTGACCTTCGAAGAGAGATTCCTTATTATTTGTAGTACGCAAAGATATAGGTTCAGTAGGCACTACAGTAATATCTAAAAAATTTTCTTTACATACATCGATTTGATTTCTGCAAAATAACGTATTTATAATTCCTTGATTGCTACCAACTTTATAATACCTTTCTTTTGTTCCTTCCATTACTACTCCAATTATATTCCTGAAATCTCCTTTACTTCGATCAACGCTGGGAATCAGAACTTTGATAGAAGAACCTACATAAATTTTACCAAATTTTTTGTTCGACAATGATAAGATTTTTTTCTCTTGCCGCTTTAGTCCTTTTACAGCCCTAATTTTATTTGAATTGTGCTCTTTTTTTTTTTGTTCCACAAATTGCGTAAAACTAACGATCCGTAACCGATTATAGTAGATTCCTCAGGTACTGAAACAATACAAATATCTTTCTTTAATAACTGTGTCAATGTTAACTAATTTCCCAGTACGATCGTTAGGTTGGTCTATTTTTTATATGAAAGGAAAAGATTTTAAGAAAAATCGCACAATAGCGTCATTGATCAGGCAAGTTAATCAAGAAACGTAATTAAACATTTTTAAATAACTGAAGTTTTCGTTGTAAATAGTAATACTAATGTTTTCTATTACACGTTAATTAAAAATTAAATAATGAATATAGCTAATATGGTAATTATGACATTGCTATTTAAAAAAGTCATTAAATGCACAATAAGAAAGGAACAAGTTAGGCTATTGTGCAAACTGAAATTCTAAAATAATTTATTTTGACTACTCTAACGTTCATACTTAAAGGATAATAAATATGTTACCTCTTTCGTTCACGTTCGCGAGTATGTTATTATTAAATTATGATTTCTGCGGGCTTCCAGAGATAACCAAGTCATTCGCCTTGTTCGGATTTTTTTATGATCGTTAAAAATTTCACCTTGATCTTCTCTTAATGCATTTTATAAATCTTCCTAGGTATAATGTGCATTTTTAATATAATTAGAAAGCTTTCCTATTCCAATTTGGGCTTTACTTTCTATAACATAGTTAGAATTGCAAAGATTTGAAAAACAATTTAACTTTCATAAATAGTTATAAATTCCTGCCTTTAGAGAATCATACAATAAATATAATTGTCTGTATGCTGTTGTTCGGAATAAAATTCTGTAATAAACTAATCAGAGAATAATTGCAATAAAAATCGCTTTCAATTTATGTGAAGAATTATAATATTTCAAATATGAGGTGAAAGTATTACTGATTAATTAACTTAAAGTAAAGCGAATAATATTTTAATAAAATACTCACCAAACATCGCCTCGAATGGAGTTTGTTTAATAGCACTGTGATATGCAGTTTTTTTAGACTTGGCAAAGCCTTAAGCCTTCTCTCCATTTGACAGTGTTATTTTCTTTCATCCAAGCATTTAGAATATTTTGAACATCTTGATTCGCTCGTTCTACGATGCCTGAAAACTCTCAATAATTAAAATCATTGTTGTTATAAACCATTTTAAAAGCAGATATTCAATTTGCCTATTTTAATGAAAGACAGATTTTTTATTTGCCATACTAAATCTTAGTATCATCGCCTAGACAGTCATTTTTGATCTCAATAAATTAAGATTTTGAATGTCAATAACAAATTTCATAAAGGAAACACCTATTACTGGCTCTTTCTTACTGAAAAGTTTTTTTTTTAATTTTACTGTTTATCTTTTATGATATAAAGCATTTTAAACGTATATTGTATCATTTTTTATCAAATGAATCAACAATAAACAATTATTGTTATTAATAATATAATTATTACAAATAATAGACTGGTGACTTGTATGGCATATATAGTCTGTAAATTCCCTTTAAATAAGAGGCTTTTCGTGAAAAGGCTTGAATTAGGAAATTGTTTACACTGAAAAACAATAAAAATATTGAAAATGAGTTATTTATGTTTTCTGAGAACATCTAAGTTAAATATGATACATATCGACTTTACATTTTTTTTTCTAGAAAAAAAAATTGCGTCGAATAAATAACTATATTGAAACAAAAATAGATAAATATACTCAATACGTTTTCTTAAAAATTTAATGCTGATCATTTAAAAAAAAAAAAACTTTCAAATCCGTTCACAATTGCGGCCTGTAGACTATTTTGAATTATAAGTTTCCGGGCCAGCCCACTGTGCAGCGGGAAAAGTGAACCCCAACGGTCTTATTTTTACTCCGGACTTTGACTGAGCCTGTCGGGCACTTCGCGATTTGACCAGGCAGAGTCCGAAGTGAAGGTGCTACTTCGGACTTTGCCTGTAACATATATAAGGTTAAACAACCACCGCAGGGTCCCACTGGGAGCAACTGCCATCTAAAAATGACACCGGCTCCCAGTAGGATCGCGGTAAATCACATTCATGGCCACGTCTCACAACTATGAGAGATTTCGAATTGAAAAAGTTCAATTTTTAACGTTAAAATCTGTAAATTGTTTCATTACTCGAACTACAATCAAACACTTTTCATATTTTATTGTTTGAGTCTTCAAAACTGCATTTTAAAATTCTTTTAATTGAAAATGTACCCCTGAAAATAAAGAACTAAAATGGAAAATTTTGAAGGTAAAAGATTTTAGAATTACACATTGTGAACTGAATGATTTCATAATTGAAAAAGTTAACAATTAAATATAAAATAAAAAAAAGTTAACATCAAACTCATTTTAAAGTGCATTATGTATCATGTGATATGAAATTTGTGATATTTCGAGTGATTGGATAGATTTTTCTTTTAAAGATTTGTAAAATTCTCGGTCAAACAATAAATTCACTATCATAGACCGGTTTTTCTCGGTCTCATAAAATTATCGGTCATTTCCCGGTTTCTCTCGGGCTCAAATTTGTATACAATTTTGACACCTATAGAAAATATACAGATTATAAAATTTTTTATTTAAAAATTGCTACAAATTAAACTATAACATTTAATTCTTAGTAAAATTTTGAAAGATTTAAAACTTAAACCAAACCTTTTTCAATGCTTCGATATGCGCTTTTAATGCAAAGTTGTTTAGCATTAAAACGATTTCAGTTTAAAATAATTTAATGTTGAAAGTTTCAAGCTGAAAGCTGACCAAATAGTAACATTTAAGATTTTGGAATTGTCATTTTTGAAAGATTTAAAAAGGAGAATTTCAGAAAACTTTTGTAATAATTGAAATCATTTTGGCTTTTTTATATAATGACCTAAAAATGTTAAGCACCCTACTCCTTGAAATTAAAAAATTGATTGTAATAAATTTTAGCCATTTAATTATTTTTACTGGAAGTAATGTTAGAAGTCAAAAATGTTAAAGGCTTCTTCTTTATGCCAATTATTTGAGGTAATGAAAAAATGAAAAACTTGTTAGCTGAAAATGAAAATCAAAGAAAAATATTATTAAAATTGATTCCGAAGAATTTCATATATTATCAATTGAACATATTCTTTCCTTTAACTGCGAATGGAATGTATTTCATGCGAACGAATAAAGATGATATATTTTTTACACTTAAAATCATAAGAAACTCAAATTCTAAGGCAGCCAATATAAACTTTTAATATTTTTATTTGAAGGTATTAAAAAACTATTTAATTTGGAACATTCTTACCTTCACATTGTTCCTATATTAAAGCTTTCTATTACTGTATAAGAATACCATTTTTTCTATAACTTGAAAGGATTTACAGGTTGAACATAAATTAAATATAGTTTAATTTTAAGTATATTAATCAATTCAAATTATTAACGAAACAAAATTATTGACGCTGTACATTCATAAACCTTTAATAATTTTATGAGTGAAATAACTTTTGAGACAATCTAAAGAATTAACTGAATATCAAAAAGAGTTCGTTTCGCACTGTTCGTGACTAGTGACTATACGGGCGAATTTTGTATGAATTTTGTGTTCCAAATAAACTAGAAGCAGTTGTCTTTCGGATTTACTGAGTGATTTGAACGGTTTCTGTCAGAAAAGCGGAATTTGTGAACTTTTTGTCCTTGTGAGTTTCGAACTGACGCCTACTAACATGGTGGCACACACTACTACTTTCCAACCGAGCAATTCACGCCTACCCCAAAAGGGAAATGGCTTAATGATATATATAATTGACTTCCCAGGTGGCGCACTTGGAGCCCAAGTGCAATTTTATGGAGCAGGCTTCTCTAGACAATGTTGTAGAAATTCATGGTTTGCGTTTTAAACAGGAGGACCTTCCAGCTCTCATAAATCAAATTGCAACCGCTTTGGAGATTCCTTACTCCAAAGAGCAAGAAACTTGTTTTCGCTTTATTGCGAAACGAAAGAAAAAGCGAGATTTTTCGACAAAAAATATTGGCTGGACTGGTGGGGAGGAAAGCATCCTTTACATTAGAGAAAGTTTAACAAAATATAATGGTCTGACATATAAGGAGGCATTAAACTTGAAAAACACTAAGAAGATCAAGTTTCTATGGACTTCTGGTGGCAAGATCTTCTGCCGCAAGGAAGAAGGATCGCAGAGAATTGTGCTTTCTCATCTTCATGACCTTGATGGCTTTCACTAGCAATTACTCTATGGACGTATAATCATCTTTAAGAACAATATCGTCATTCTGAGTAAATATCCGATTTTCACGAACTATATTCTAGTTTCTTATTACTCTTTTTCGGATTCTACTTTTTTCTACGTTTTCTTACTTGTATGTATTTTGTTTGGCATGTTGTGGTTAGTGGGAATTCCAACTGCTACATGGAGGTATTTACTACAACTTATTATTAGGTCATGCGGAAAGAAATGTTTCACACTTTATAAAGGGGTATATTTTGCTTTTTAGCATATCTTTTACTTTATTTCATTTTTGCAAATTTACGGTATGGCTTCTCACTCACATGTACTAAGGAACTTCGGTTTACATATGTCCCCTCTCGAGTAGTCTGGCTTGTTTTGGTTATTAACTTTTACTATAACTTTGTACTTTACTGTAAGCTTCGTCTTCTGGAAAATAAAAACATATATCGGGATTTGAACTGTTCATTCACCTCATGGACAAGGTCAGTCTCTCTCGGCACATTTCCTTGAGTTTAAATATTATTTTAGTACGTTTAAAATCCAATTTAAATTCGAATACTAATCTAACTAAGCATTTGAAATCTGATACTTACTCCGCGGGACTTTCTACAGTACCACATGATTCCACTCATCACTCTAACTTTCCTAGTACACGCATAGACTTAATTATTGTAGATGACCTCGATAAAGTACTATCCTATTCACAGCATGCAATTCCGTTCTTATCTAATCATGATCTTATCAGCATTGACTACCAAATGTCCAGTAATCCCCCACCTAAACCTGTTCGTACACTGACTCGAAATCTTACACTAATTAAGGAACAATAGTTTCAGGATCATTTAATGTCATATAGTTGGGCGAAATTATCCTCAGTTCGTGACGTGAATACAAAGGTAAATGGTGTAATTACTATTTTGACTGATGCATTTAACAAATTCGCGCCTTTATATGTAACGCGTTCTCGAAGGGAAACGGCCTCATGGATAACGACAGAAATGATAGAATTGATGAGAAAAAGGGACACGAAACGTAGATGAACAAAAAGAACCAGGAATAGTAGTATACAAGCGGAATTTGGTAAACTTCGGAATCTTGTTTAATTCAACCCAAACAGGAATCTCCTGATCAAAATATCTCTGCTAGTGACTCTCTTACTACATTCATGTTAAAACCTATTGCGACACAACTTCCAACTGCCTCCTCTAATTTACATTTGCAAACTTTTGATGAATATGATTTCTTTTTTCGGACATAACTCCTGAGACTTTCCTCAAGGAAGTAGCAGAAGTTATTTCTAATGCAATCGGGATAGATGGAATCTCGATAAAAATGATCCGGTTAGCTCTCCCAGTCATCTTCCCAATATTTTTTTAGATTTATAATGCATCTTTACAATGTGGTATTTTTCCAGATATATGGAAAAAGGCACTTGTTCAACCGATACCTAAAATTACTAGTCCTACTTTCACTAAAGACTCTTGGCCAATTACTATCCTTAATGCGTCATCAAAGCCACTTGAACGAATTGTGCACAAAAAACAAACACGTTTTTTAGATACTAATAATTTCTTAGACCCCATGCAATCGGGCTTCTGAGCCAAACACAGTACACTCACAGCATCCCTCAAAATCACTACTGATATAAAGCTGGCGATCGATAAAAAGGAGATTACGGTTATGGTACTTTTCGATTTTTCTAAGACTTTTGACAACGTGAACCACAGTTTACTTTTACAAAAACTCAAATCATTCAAAATGTCAAATTCAGTAATAAAGTGGTTTGCCTCCTATTTGAGTAATCGTTCACATAATAATTTAAAGCATTTTTAGCTAAGAACAAGTGCTTTTCAACAAAAATTACAATATTTGGCTATTTTTTGATTCAATTAGTTTATAATTATCAAAACATACAATAATCAAATTATTTGTATTCTGGGAGCACTCTTGCGTTGATTCAAGATGATTTTTATTATATATAAACCGTTGTTGAAGAGTAAAGAATAATTATGTGCAAAATTTTGGTTTTCTCGTACTTTGAGTAAACATATAATAAATAAACGACTGCAAATTCAAAAATCTATGACGAAGGTGCTCTTTGAAATTTATTGCACTTTGATATAAAGAAAAAAAATCGGAAATCGGCGCAAAAGTGAATGCTGTAGACTTTTTTAAAAGAAAAATATGCGTTGGGTCCCAATCTGCCACGCCCTCCCCCCACTGAATTCTACACCATGAGTTCTTCACAGCGAACGCAACAGGACTACGCAAGTTTGCAATGGACATACCTCATGAGTGGGCTTTTATAAGATGCACCGTTTCTGCTTTACAATTTGTAAACTCGCGCAGTTGGAGGAGGTATGTTCCTCTACATCTTTATTTTTAGGAGGGGATTTTAAAATACGAATTGTGGTTCTAAGTCAGGTGTCTGAGGAGGAGGTTCCACCGGGGGTAGGTACAAGCGCAACGAGGGCTGTGTTAGAGTGCGAATTATGTAAAAGGGGATTTCCTTTGGTCGAATGTTTAGAAGCACATGGTTTTGTTTTCCTAAATGGCAAAATCGATGGCGATTGTGTGGCTTGCTTCACTCGCCTCTCCGCTGGGAGTGGGAGTATCATCGACCTCGCGACATGCGCTCTTCCTTTCATAGAAGTAATAAAGGATTTCAGAATTGTCTCAATTACTACGCGTTTGGACTACTTCCCACTTTGTGTGGAACTGTCATCTCTCGACGAAAAAATGGCGAGGGGGGCTACTAGGACATGGTGTGCGAGTATGAGTGGGAAGTTGATTTGGAAGGAGTCTGAGAAGGGGCTCTTCTTGATATACTATCTCTCTCTCGATCTCATACGCATGGTATGTGGAGTCAGTCGACACTGTAAACGAGAAGTTTATTTCTGCTATTCCGTCTGCAGCATCGTGAGCGGGAATAATTTGTAAACAGTGAGAGAGCTTAAAAGGCCTAGGAGAAGGCTATCTAGAATGCTATGAAAGTAGCCAAAATAAACGTTGCTATCAGTTAGGTGTGGTTTACTTTGAATGTCTTTTCAGGATGATCTGGGAAAATAAGGGGGTGCCCTCTTCTTTGAAGAATATCCTCACGTGCATGATCTGCAAGAAGGGGAATAAAGAGGAAACTGGCTCATATAGGGATATCGCGCTTGTGAACTGCATAGCCAAGGTATTCATACCTTAGATAGATTGGTGGAGTGGATGAATGAGTAATAGTGTGTGCCTGAATTCCATGTAGGATTTAGGGCCGCCAGAGGCTGTGTGGATCACATCTTTGTTTTGAGCTCTATAATTCAGATAAAACTCTGCAACCCGGGCGCAAAGTCTTTGCTTGCGTTTTAGATTTTAAGACAGCCCTTTCTTCTTCGAACCACGATTTACCTTTGAGTAGATTGTTGAGTTTGGGAGTCAGCACACAATTTACTAAAATATTTCAGAGTCTGTACGACGCGGTTAGGGTAATCATTCGCACACCGGAGGGCCTTACATCCCCTGTTGACGTGAATTGCGGTGTTCTTCACGGTGAGCTTCTTAGTGTGGTATTTTTTATTTGGACAATTAGTGATTTGGAACACTTCCTGCTTAGTCGAGGCCTGAGAGGAATCTTAATTGATTATTTCATTGAGGTTCTTCTACTGGCCTATGCTGATGACATCGAGTTTCCTGCTGAATCTAGTATTGAGCTCCAGAGGAAAATTAATGCTCTTGCTAAATATTGCGAAAACAATCATCTGGAAGTCAATACAGCTGAGATGCAGACCATTCTCTTTCATAAGGGGACAAAGCCTTGATTCCGAATTTCACTTGGGATGGAAACCAGCTGGATATATTTTCGAAATACAATTACCTAGGTAAGTTATTCGGGAGCTCAGATACCTTCGCTGTGGCCTGTACCTAAAGGGTGGCTGCTGCAAACATTGCTGTGGGTTCGGCGTTCCAGGTCCTTCTGGCATCCAAGTCGAAATCTTGGCGCACCAGATAAATCTTGTACCATGACCTTGTCTCAGATGTTCTCTTTGATGCTATAGGGATCTGGGGGTTAAGATCTAAACTGCCCATAACATCCTAAGGTTGGCTCTGACCTGGTTAGAAAAGATGCTGCTTGATGCTGATTGATTTCAAAGATAAAGTCTCTGCGATAAATAGTTTGGTAGACAGGGCCGTATTATTATCCGAAATAAGGTTTTAAAACCAAAATGGAAAAAATTGTTGAACATACTCTCAGATCAAACGATTATTCACCGCGTGTTCATGAAAAATACGTAACAAAAGATGATACCACATAAACAATAAAAATATAAATCCATAATATTTAGCAGTAAACAATGTCACAGACTTTCCACTGCATAAGATTAGAGTTATACCTTTTGTCAATGAACATGCTAGATTTTATAAAAGGATATTCAGAGAGCTCAATTTATTTGTCACATTCAAATATAAAAAAGATCCTTTTCAGTGCTTTAATAAATTTTAATGCATGATTCCTATTGAATTCAGAACTTATGTCGTTTGTCTGATTCCATGCTAATGTGGCTGCGTATACATAGAAAAACCCGAACATTATTTTAAAGATAGGTTAAAAGAACAACACAATGATTGTAAAAACGACTCTAAGCTGAAACTATAAGTGAAGAACGTTATTATAAACAACGTAAATTCAAAGAAACATTTCAAATTATCAAACATAATAATACTGTGAATAAAAGATCAGACACTAGTTTTTTCAGCGATGTATACCATAGTCTTATCACTTAAACTAACGAATACAAAAAATGTTAAACATTAAAAATTCTCCTGCGATCGTTTTTACTTCCGCCTACGCACGGAAGGGGTACTTCCACCTACGCATGCAAGGTTTAGTTTCGTTTTTGACGTCATTCCTATACAGGCACTACAAATCCTATATTATTTCTCAAGTTACACGTTTTTCACAATAATGAATTGTATTCCTGCGTGCAAGGCTTAGTCTCGTTTTCGACACCATTCCTGGACAGGCACTACAAATCTTATATTATTTCTAGTGTTAGACGTTTCTTCCAATAATGTATTGTATTCCTGATGTGGCCAGGCGTCACCAGGCGAAAGCTTGATATTAAATAAAGTTTTTAAAAAACTACCAGACTAGTAGATCGAAAATTGTCACTACATCGACAACCTACATGATAGTGAAACTTTTTGCACGCAATGAACCGTCGTCTACTGGAGGTTTATTAAAGAAAAAGAAACGAATAATAAGTTTACTCCCTCACTCCTGATAGACAGAGAATACTCAATACCATACTACATTTATCAGGATGATTCATATGAGTTCTCTCTCGTTTTCGACACCATTCTTGGACAGGCACTACAAATCCTATATTATTTCTAGTGTTAGACGTTTCTTCCAATAATGTATTATATTCGTGATGAGGCCAGGCGTCACCAGGCGAAAGCTTGATATTGAATAAAGTTTTTAAAAAACTACCAGACTAGTAGATCGAAAATTGTCACTACGTCGAGAACCTACATCACAGTGAAACTTTTTGCACGCAATGAACCGTCGTCTTCTGGAGGTTTATTAAAGAAAAAGAAACGAATAATAAGTTTACTCCCTCACTTCTGATAGACAGAAAAAACTCAATACCATACTACATTTATCAGGATGATTCATATGAGCTAGTCGATCGTCTTCGTTTACAGTAAAGAATTAATTTCCATGTTAGATGAATTGCGGGAGGAAGAAGAAAGATAAATAAGGAAGAGTAGAAGAAGAATGAGATTAATAAGGAGGAGGAGGAAGAGAAAAAGAAGATTGAGATTGATACGGAGGAGGAGTAGGAAGATGATAAGGAGGAGAACGAGGAGAATGATAAGGAGGATGAGGAGGAGAATGAGGAGGACAAGGAGGATGAGGAGATGTATGAAGGTCCTCCTGGACACATTACACATAAGTTAAGAGATTATCCTCAATCCTCTCGTGAACGTTGTATAATGCTTGATACGGATTCAACCGATCTTGTATATGCGCTGTAATTTTATAATAATACTAGCTATTCACTATGAAGCCCTGAGTGTCAAGAAATTATAGATACATTACGTCAGAGACATATAATATAATAAAGGATACTTTTATGTATCCAGATTAAGATTGTGTGCACATCAAAAGATTTTAATCTATTTAATCAATTCAGTTAAAAGTTATTTCGATCAGGTTCAGTTTGGTTGGTTATAAATTACTTAATTAGTAACTTACTATTATGACAAAACTTCATTCTGTATATGCGCCAAATTATACTGCACTGAGCGGTAAGATTGGATGCGTGCACCACAGGGTTGGTCAGTTATGCATAAGTCTGGAGTTTTTGATATATTATACGTTTTCTATGTAATTTACGTTAAACATAATAGAAAGCCCAGCAAGTTACGTTCCAAGATGGCAGACATGCAGTTAAGGCATGTCCAGCGGTGTCCAAAAAAATTGCAAAATCCGTGAAGCACTTAAACTTTGCCACCAAATTCGATAAAGTGGGACTGAGGTTTTAAAAACGCACTTTAAAAATGTTCTAGACTCCGGAAGGGGTTCCGCTGTGGAAGGACATTGAGTAAGTCTCTGGTTTTCCGAAAAGACTACGGTACCTTCTAAAAAGTGACAGTTAAAAAGTGTACCAACGACGTGAAGCGTGAAGAAAGCCGACTGACGTGGGACGTGGAATTTGAATAAAAAATGCAATTTGTGATTTTCTTTTTTTTTTGTTTGTTTATTGAGAAGTCTGAATGATGAGCGAATGCAACAGTATTACTGCAATTTAAATGAATAATTCATTTCTTCTTAGAATAATAAACGTGATCTCGGAAGAGGAAAAGTGTACAAGTGATAAAAGGATGCCGCTGTGAACTCGCTGATAATAATTGATAATAATTTTTTAGTTTTTCTTCAAATTATTCATTTGATTATTTACACATTCGCAGACACAACAAACGTTCAGAAAACTCCCAAGGGTTTGTTATTACTAGAGAGAAAATAATGATTTAAATATCTTGAAGGAGAAATGTAAATTTCTCATAAAAGATATCAAATTCTGCGAACATTTGGAGACATTTGAAAATCATCGACCCTTATTCGCAAAGATTTATTATTCTTATATATCGAGATAGTGCAGTCAGAGAGATTCAACGTACAAAATAATTAAAATTGAAATCATTCTATGTAAATAAGCAAATATCTATTTTGCCGGCGCTTACTTTTTACAAACTGATGTTCACATACACTGAAATATCGAGTTTATATATACTCTCCACGATGCCTCTGATTGACCAGAGCGCCCAACGTGGGGACTGGTCGCACTTGATTGGCCAATCAAGACTTTTTTTTAAAAACCCGGGAGGACGAAAAGCCAAATCATATTGGTATTATATCCATTGTGACAGGGTAAACATTCTTCCTGTCACTTGTTGAAAGGGTCAACATAACCTCTCCCACCGGCACAGGAAAAACTATCATCCTCGTCTTTTACGATTCTTTGGTATCGAGAACGTCAGTCGAGAGCGAAATTGACAGCAGAGTATTGACAACAACATGAAAGTCGGAATTCACAGGCTAGTCCTACTCGCAAGATGGAAAGAGGGGAAGATGCTACGCCAGTAGACTGTCCTCCTCTGGCCCACCGGTCCAGCGACCTACGGCACGACAGAAAGAGAGAGGGATAGCGCGCGAGTTACCTGTCCTCGTCTGGCCCACTAAAAAAACGACACGTGGAAGGATAAAGAGATAGAGAGAGATATAGCGCGCAAGTTGTCTGTCTTCTGCTAACCCACCGATTCAACAACTATCATCCGAAAGTAAGAAACCGAGAGGGATGTAATACCAACTACCCTCCTCTCACTAATCATTGACGGGAAAGACAGGAAACCACCACCACCGCGTCCCTCTTACTATCCTTGAAGTCCATGCCGGAAGCTTCGAAAATGGCAGAGGGCGCACGAATCTGGTGAAACCACTCCATAAACTCAAACCTTTTTTTTTATTTATACTTAAAGATTCTGGGTAGAAAATGTGAACTGAGAAAAAGGAATCCACTTACAATCGTAGGGTTATAACATTAGAACAGTTCTCTTCTGTTTTGGCGCTAGAATTATCGTTATCCCCTTCCTGTAAGATGGCTGCCGTGGATGATCCAGGAGGCTGCGAACCTGCCGACTATGCGTTGCGCGTTCCTTCATTCTCGCTCTAAACTCTCTTTAGTACCGACGCACAAAAATTACACGAGGAGGTTGGAAATAAATTTAGAAAGAGAATATTGAGAATTGTAACCAAAAATGTCAAACAAACCTAAAGGAGTATTAAAGAAAATCCAGTACTAATGTGTGATTTAATTATGCACAGATTTTCGTTATACAAAATCCCTTCGACATACCAGACCCGGTAGTCTCTTACAAAACTGCCAAGCCTATTGACAACCACCTTCAGCCCCCCGATCGCGTGTTAAAAATACTTCTGATACCCAACATTTGAAACGGCTACCAGAATATCGCAAAAATAGGCAGGCAGGATACTCCGCACCTTATACCTGACACACAGCAGTCCACAGCGTCCGAATGAGAAATCCAAAATCGCAGAATTAAAACTGACAAGGAAAACAGCCTTGGTCCAGATAGAACCAAATTGAATAGGTACAGCCGTACGTCCTTCGCCGAAACTCGACGTGAGGATTGTCAACCTGATCTTGCGAAATTCAACCCAAACATCGAAACAGGAAGATTTCCTAGACCAAGCCACAGAATAAACCGCGTAAAAGTAATATAGGTTATAATGATACACGTACCCATGACCATTCTTCAGGTAGAAATACGGTTTATAGCAACAGATCGGCCAATAGAAATCGCTTACGAAATAGGGACTTAGGAAAAATTGTTCTGGGTTGGAAGCTCACATTGAAGGGGATTCCGTCATATTGGTTTAGAAACCACGAGAAACAATTTTATAGTTGCCGAAAATTTAAAAAAGAGTTTGGATCTCACTTCGGCGACGATGACTTTGAGAGAAGTGTTAAGGAGCAAATTCAGTCTAGAAAACAGGGTAGAGATGAGTCTATAGATGACTATCTATTCAATGTTCAGAGCCTGATAAATTTTCTTAAAGATGAAATTCCGATAGTCGACCAACTAGACTGGTTCCACAGAGGTCTTCGATCTGACTGACACAAAGGAATCCTTCGCTCCGTTTATAGATCGTTCCGTGAACCGCGGTCAATGCAAAATACAATTAAGCAATCGCCAACGTCAGCGTTAAAAGAGGAGATAGACAAAATCTCCGCAATCAACACTGAACAGAAACAGGGCGCGAATAGCCAGGGCAATAAGTCGAGACATTCAGATCATAGGGTAAACACAACCCGCGTCGGTTCTAAGGACGGGGGAGGTCAGCAGAAAGTTAAGGCTTCTGTTGATATTAATGAGAACGAACTTCAGGCTAGAAACCTCAATGATGTGATTTGCTCTAATTGCAAACCGGCAGTTCACTTCCAAAAAGGCTGTGCCTCGCCCAGAAGGTTGATTTGAAATGTATGCAAAACCGAGAGCTTCACGATAAAGACTTGTCCTAAATACTCGGGAAACGAGCCGAAGAAGCAGTGAGCTCGGTCTTCCCTACCTCTCCGCCGCTCGAGACCGCAATAATAGATCAAAATTCAACTTCGGCAAACCAGAGCCCCGACAAAATGGCGTCGGTACAAGCGATAGTAGATATGAAGAGTAAAAAAGGCGTTACTGTACCACCTGAGATCGACTTAGACCTGCCCATTTCGGCAATAGGAGATTCGAATAACGAAAACGCAATGACAATAGCCTGAATTGCCTATTCGAGATTCGAGAAGGATAGGGACACGAATAGGATGATAGACCCTACCGAACTTACAGGATTTAATAAACCGAAAGATCGCCTTGGCGAATATCTTTTGGACAGAGAAAGCTTATTTAAATTAATTCCGCCAGAAGAATTAGTAGTTGAGGCTCAGATACATACAAATCCGAAAATAGAATTATTCGACCGAAAAGATGAGACCAAGTATAACGGGCCTTGCTGCAACGCAGGAGATCTTGATAAAATTATGGAGATCAAAGAGAATTTGCCAGAAAAGGATTTGATTAGTGGTATTGTGGAATTGACAGAGATAGCCAATAGGGTTCATGTTAGGATTTTTAACGATTCCGTCTCATTAGGCACACTCATAGATAATGGATCTTCTCGCGTTTTGTTAAGAAAGTCAGCTAGGGATAAAATCGCAAAGATCTCCGGAAGGCAAATTGATTGTAATAGGAACACCCGTATGACCATGACTGAAGGTTCCGTAGATGCTTTTATCGGAAAGGTCAATCTACCCATAATGATTGATGGAGTCACGCGGACGTTGTGATGTTAGAATTGCAAATAACCTAGACACAGAATTGATATTAGATTAAGATAGTCAGGAAAAGTTTGATATGGCATTTCTCTAACGGTTGCGACAATTTTTCATGACAGATTCGGAATGGAAAAATTATCCTTTGAAACACTGGGCAGTGTAAGAGGAAAAATGTTAGTAGTATAGCAGGCCTACATGAAGAGGAGGAGGAAGCTTTGGAGGCATTTTTGAAGATCAAGTTTCCTCTAAAATCGCAGGGTCGATTAGGCGCTACCTACCTCATAACCCACTCCATTGATGTGCAGGGGCATAGCTCAATTAAGGAAAGATATAGGATAGTGTCTCCCAAAGTACAGGGGATCATGTACGAAGTTGTTGATAGGTTGTTGGCTGAGGTTATGATAAACGTCTATTTTTCAGCCTGTTGGTCTTAAAATATTGACTTGCTTACACTTCCCTTTTTCTTTTACAGAATTTTCTTGAAACTTACCCTTAAAAACTAACATCCATCCTTACCTTATCTCTAAGATCGCACGCTCTTATCGCCTTGCCTTCCTCGCTTTACCTCGCTCGCATTTTCTTACTCTCTTGCATTGCCTCGCATTGCCAAACTATGCTTCCGCGGTCAATACCTAATACTTATCTACAATTTACAATATTTACAGATTACTTATATCTACTTCCTCTCCTACTTACAATCTTTCCTTCTCTATTCCTCTTCCTCCTTCCTTCTGTTCTTCTCCATCCTATCCAATACCTCCATGCATATTTCACTATGCCCTCTATGCACCCACGTCTCATCCTCGCTATAAGCTCCTGACTTCCTTCCTCTCTGTTCTCAAACAAATATTGCGCTCTCGCCCTTAACATAATCCACATATAGTTCCCGTTAAACCTTGACTCTCTTATTCTCTCTTCCCCTGCTGTCTTATTTCTTTCCATGCCGTTTTTATTAACCAACTCATATACCTTCCCTCCTACCTAGTGCATCCTTCTCACTTTATTCATCTGCAGTCCATTCGTTCTCAAATACCTTTCCGTTTCAGCCTCCATCCTCCTAACCCCTCTGCTGTTCTCCTTCTCCTACCCACACTTTCTAACCAGCTTACTTCTACCGTCTTCCAAAAATTTCTTCTCATATTCACATGCCCGACCTCACGCTAGAATCCCTACACTCGTTCTCCCCGTCTACCTTCTGACAATATAATTAGGCGTGTTCCTTGCCAACCCCAATGTCCACTTGACATACCCCTCTTGTGTCCTATTTACCTCTTCACTTTCCTTCCACCCCCACACATCTACTACATACAATAGCACACTCATCACTAGTGAGTCAAACAATTTCATCCTCCTTCTAAAATCATCTGCGAATAACTTCTTTCCCAGCCCCCACACTTGCTAATCCCACCGAACCTGTGAATCGTGTACACCTTCAGAATCTGAAACCTTTCGTCGCATCGGAGTAGCTCGTGATTCGGACTATAGAACCCCTCTTCTTTCAGGTTTGGTATAGTTATTGCGATACCAATGAACACGAGAAGCCAGAGGAAGAGGAGTCGGGGCCGCCTCCGGATGGCGCTGTGTCCCTTCCCAGTCGGTCGGAGTCAAGCCCATAAACCAGCGGGGCCGCTCCCCTCGAAACCCCACTGGAATCTCCAGCGGCGCGACGAGAGGAGATTCTGGCAGCGACAGAGGGGCCCACTCCATCCACGGACGGGTCGCCGGCAACGGAGGTCTCCTCGGATCTCCCTGTTGTGGCAGCTCAGAGCGCTCGAGCGTCAGAGAAATCCGCAGGGACGGCTCCACCTGTCTCGCTCGCGGACCATTTTGATCGAATCCCGGTAGTCGCTTGCCCCTTTATAGCCCGGCGCCAGTTCGACGAGCGTCAGGAGTAGCTGAGAGAGGGCGCGCCAAAGCCAAAACCCTATCCTGGCCCGATCCCGTGGCGATGTTTCGTCTGTCGTGAACCGGGACACAAACGGCAGCAGTGTCCCGATGTCGGTTCAGGCGTCGTACTCTGTTACAGATGTGGTTGCGTTGATCTTTGCACTGATCGGCGGGGCCGGGCAACGCCCGGAACAAGAGATCTTGACTGATCAGTGCACATGACGTTCAACCAGGAGCGCACATTTTTGTTTTTTCTTTTTTTTTTCGGTACTTGATTGTGACAAATTTTGTTTGAAATTATTTTTTTGTTGTCCTCGTCATTGAAAGCTTTTCTTTTTCATTTATTAATAAAGTTTTGTTCATAAACTATTCTGTCGAGCGAAGGCAGATGGAAAGAGTTCAACTAGAGCGCCGATCCGTGAGATTCTTTCTTTTGTTTTCATTTTGCTGATGCGTTAGCTAGATTGTCATATCGATCCTCTAAATCCAAGAAGACATTTTTTTTTAATGCGTTGCGCGATTAGCATCGTCTGGTCATCATTGAGCCGCGGTAGAACGGCTCTTCCCGTCTCATATTCCCTGGTTTGACCGCACCCGTCCCCTAATAATTAATTCTTCTTTCTCGTTTCCTAAGTTTGAGTTCCCCATAACATTTCCTTTGTAGACAACCCCTGTAATTAATAATTTTCCACCGGGAGGATACCGAAACGGTTGGAACCGGCTTACTGCCGGAGGAGCACTTGTCATTATAACCTCTTCCATCAGCGCCGGAAAAACTATCATCATCTCCTTTCACTTGGGAGTTTGGAATGAAAATCACACTACACAAGGGCACTTTCGGCATGACACTGACTCATTTTTCTTATGCATTCCTTTCGTTTCCTTTTCATGCATGTATTCTTTGGTATCGGGAACGCCGGTCGAGAGCGAAATTGACAGCAGAGTATCGACAACAACAACGTGGAAGTTGGGATCCACAGGCTAGTCCTACTCGCAAGATGGAAAGAGGAGAAGATGCTACGCCAGTAGACTGCCCTTTTCTGGCCCACCGGTCCAATGACCTTCGGCAAGATCATGAGAGAGAGGGATAGTGCGCGAGTCACCTGTCACGGTCTGGCCCACTAAAAAAACGACACGCGGAAGGATAAAGAGAGAGAGAGAGAGAGAGAGAGAGAGAGAGAGAGAGAGAGAGAGATAGCGCGAAAGGTGTCATTCTTCTGCTAACCGAGAGGGATTAAATACCAACTATCCTCCTCTCACTTATCATTGACGGGAAAGGCAGGAAACCACCTCCACCTCGTCCCTCTTACTACCCTCACAGTCCATGCCGGAAGCCCCGGAAATGGCAGAGGGCGCACGAATCTGGTGAAACCACTCCATAAACTCAAACATTTTTTTTTTATTTATACTTGAAGATTCTGGGTGGAAAATATAAACTGAGAAAAAGAAATCCACTCACAATGGTAGGGTTATAACATTAGAACAGTTCTCTTCTGTTTTGGCGCTAGAATTATCGTTATCCCCTTCCTGTAAGATGGCTGCCGCAGATGACTCAGGAGGCTGCGATTGGCGGATGACGTTGAAACACGTAGATACGACGCTCTGATTGGACAACAGGAAAGAAGTCACCAAGCGAACCTGCCGACTATGCGTTGCGCGTTCCTTCACTCTCGCTCCGAACTATCGATAGTGCGGACGCACAAAAATTACACGAGGGGGTTGGAAATAAATTTAGAAGGAGAGTTTTGAGAATTATAACCAAAAATGTCGAACAAACCTAAAGTAGTATTAGAGATAATCCAGTACGAAGGGGTAAGCCCAATTAAGTTAAACTTCTTGATTTTCACGCCCCAAGTGAGTTCTGTCGCGAGTGCTCCGATTCTAAAAAGGATAGTTTTCTTACCGGAATAGACGGATTATTGAAAATTGTTCGCGTCGCATCGCCTGGTCGGTGCTAGTTTGTCATACATGAAGATTTTTCGGAACCGACCACTAATAACTCATCGTGAAAAGATTGGGGATTTATTTTTCGAAAGTAGAAAATTTTGGCTACGTGGCCATGCAAGATGGCGTCGGAGCATCAAGTAAGTTACGTAATTCTGTTAGTACGCGACTGGATATTATAGTTTTGTATGTATAGGTTTAGTCAGAATTGATCAACTGCCGGGATTTGAAATATAATTTCAATGAATTGAAAATTGTTTTGAGGCAAACTGAAATCTTGTAATGTTATCAAATAATTGGGATCTTGACCACTTTAAACTTTTATTCCAGGTCTCACAACAGAATTTTCAGCTAGGGTTTAATTATAATTGTATGTTTTTGCGATGACGGTTGTTTTGTCCTATAAAATGCTATGTCCTGTTTTGATATGATGCTTAACTAGTGCTGATTGCGTGAAATGTTCCGGTTTCTCGAATATAGACTTTACCACAAAGGCAAGGTGGTTTGAATATAGTTCGGATCTTGTCTTTATTGAGAATTTTTTCTAATAGTTCTGTGATACCTTGGATGCAGGGTATGATGATGGTCGTCTTTCGCTCTCTATTTTGCGTTGGTTGTGTTGTCTTACTTGTTTGAGTGTATTTTCTTATTGCTTTGAAAATTTATATTTTGTGCAATCGCTCTGCATTAGGATTTGCTTATCGTTTTGTAATTCCTTTTGCAAGATATCTTTATCTATTATGGAGAAAGCTCTGTATACAAGGGAGCGAAATCGCGGTAAAATTTTAGCTGTAACCACGTCTCACGACCGTGAGATAAGTGACTACAGCCTGCGACGAATTCAATACAATGATTTGGCAAAAGTCTTGTGTACGCTGAGGACACGGAGCGACCCAAGGACGACCGTCTTCTGAATTTTCCCCGCAAGTGTCTCAGCATTTTCTTGACACGCAGGGATGCTTTTCAGGTTATTAACCAGTGAAACCCTGGCACTTCCAAGAGCGCCGATGATCAGGGCGATTTGCTTAACAGAATATTCCGGGTATAACCGTCGCGACCCCTTATAAGGTCTTTATACCTCTCTTTCTTTTCCTTCTCCTTGGCTATGATATTTTTGTCAGCTAGTGCCGAAAATTCGATAACGAACATGGTTCGCTTCTCGAAGTCAAGAAGAACTACGTCAGGCCACGAGTGCGCAACAGAAATAATTGTCGAGAATATGGACGGAAGGACGCAATGTGTTCCGTCCGAAGATTGGAAATTTTTCAGACGCTAAAAATTACAGGCCCATAACTTGTCTGAACACGCTGTATAAGATCTTTACAGCTATCCTAAATGATAGGATTGTTCGGATAATCGATGCCCTGTATTCACTATCGAAAAGCTTTCGATTCAACGTCTCATAGACTTATCATCTATCTATTGAAACGTGAAGGTTTCACCCACACATAATGAGATGCATAGAGAGATTGTTCCCGTTTGGAAAACTAGATTTACCATCTCATCTGGAAATTATCGTGTGACAACGAACAGCGCCACCTTCCAGAGGGCGTCTTTCAGGGCGACACTCTGAGCCCTCTGCTCTTTTGCATTACACTTCTGCCACTCTCTCTCGCAACACGCAATTCTCATGGGTACCGCTGCGGCGACAAAAATCATCGCGAGCAGAAGGTCACTTATGTATTTTATACGCATGACCTGAAGATCTATGCTCCAAGTTCAAAGCATGTTCAGAGTGCTTTAAATATCGTCGAGGGGTACACAAGAGAGCTTGGTATGACTTTGGATTGTACAAGTGTGCCGAGGTTAATATGAAGCGAGAACTGATCACTGGCATGTCCAGGTATCCTGAACACGTGGAAGTAAGTGTTATTAATAGGGATGCGAACTTTATGCATTCGAGATTAGTGAATTATGCGCCAAAATTCGAGTCTTTTATAGGGTGATTATGCGGTGGAAATTCCGAAATTATGCAGGCATTATCTGCTCAAAAATACAGGTCTATGGATTATTATGCATTATAGATTGGCAGAATACATTTTAAACAACAGGGAAAGAATAAGCAAATATTGGAGTGAAATTATTTACTCTTAAAAACAAATCAACTTCTGTTTACATATCTCAAATAAGTAACTATCTTACAGTTCAACTGTACAATCACATTACACAAAACAAGGTTCATCTCATCATATCAGTGTTAATTATTTTCGCAATCAATCATCAGGCATCTGAGACATAAACCAGTACTTGAATATGAATGGGATCATCAAAAACAGAACCTTCATAAACGATACCTTTAAAATAATCCATATTATTGATTGGACGATTCCATATCACTCTTAAAGTACATACAAAACGCAACTTCAACATTTGCAGGAGAAAGTCTATTCCGCTTTGGAGTAATAATGTGACCATAGGCACTGAAGCCCCTCTCAGAATCAACATTAGAGACCAGAACATGTGATACTTGCATACAATGCATCACAAAGACAGGATGATAACCTTTCATTGGCAGCAAGGCGTTAACCACAAGGTCATCTTCAACTTCCTCAACATTTCTTGTTTTCTTCGTTTTTGCAGTGTTGGTATTCTCTTTTACAATATCTACAAAAATAGTGTGTAGAACAGAGAAGTTTGGAAACGGGATAGAGTCTAAAAGGAATAGCTCCTTTTTGGATTTAGACTCTTTCAGAAGAGCATGGCATCATTTTGCAGGGGTCAAATAAATATCTAGCTGATTCGAAAAAGTCTTTGGCAGTATGTTCATTCATGAAGCCTTTTAAAAGTTTATCACATGCAGTTTCCACTGACTGCATTCTTTACTAAAGGTTTCTGCTGTTCATAAGATGCAGCATCAAGACTGGCTTTAGTTTTGGCAAAGAGTACACTCTTCGCATTTTTTGCATTCTTTAAAATAGAGTGAACTTTGCGCTCTTCTCTCACCTTTGAGTACAATACGTGTGAGATAGGGTAATTAGATCCCTCAACTTTGACTAGCAGATCTGATGCAGAAGTACTATAATCAACCAAAAACACAGCCTCAGCTTTGATTATTTGGATCTCTTCATTGGTTAGCTATTTGAAATATTTAACAGCCATAACAGACTCTGATTCAGGCACCAGGGAGTTTTTGCATATCGTTCCGTAGCATACGGTAAACGCTAAAGTCACGTGATAGTGTTTCTGCGCATGCTCTGCGGTGAAACGTACCGTACGGCCGTACGGGGCGCAAAAACTAAACTTACGTACCTACGCTATCTGCCAATACGGTTTTACAGTCACGTGACCTTAGCGTTTACCGTATGCTACGAAACGATATGCAAAAACTCCCTACTATTTTGACATACTCTGCAACATCTTCCACATGCTCTGAAAAACATACAACTGATTTTATCGAACTTCCCCATCTTGTCATAATCGGTATAGGGAAAAGTTGAGCAATTTTAGGTTTTGTAAAAGAATACTTATTCTTAAAAAACTGCATGTACTTGTGTTTTATTTTCCGGGTGTTTTTGAACAATTTCTTTGTATTCGCTACACATTCATTAAGCCTGTAAAGTTTTTCCGAGAAAATTTTCATGACCTTGTCGAGTTTATGTGCCTAACATTGAATATGGATTAGTTTTAGATTCCCAAGAAGATCTCGAAGAAGGCGAACACACAGGTTCATATATGCTACGCTGTCAGATGATATAGCTACAACACTATAATGGGGAACTTCATACTGATTTAGAGTCTAAAATATTACTTTTTAAGTTATTGAAATTTTTAATTAATTTATTAATTCAATTAATTCGAATTTTGATTAATTTAATGTAATTGACTCAATAATTTAATGTTTAATGCATTGCATTTTTTTATTTTTCCATCTAAAACTTGGTAAATAAGGCACACCTGCAAGACCGTTTTAGAGCAATGATCTGCATTAACATTGATAAGAATCTTCACAAATGCCACAAATAATGAAAGCTCTGGATCTTCATGGCTAGGAAGAATTTTGAAAAGTGTGAGAAAAATAACCTCTCCATTCTTGTTAATGGTCTCATCACACGACCTTCTTTCCCTTCAATTTACTTTTCAAAGATTCATCCTAATCTGCTTTTAACAGTGAAACATATGTGTCCCGTAAATACTGAGCATTAGGCAAATCACCACAACTTACAAAATTTACAAAATTCTCCGTGAAAAGTCCCAAAGAAATATAGGTTGCATATTGACATTAGAAGAAATAAATTAAATTTTTTCATTAAATTCAATTTTTACAATATATGCAATGTACATTATTATTAGATATTTCACATTATCTAGCAGATTTGAGGTTGAGTGACTTTCATACGCTTTAAAATATCGAATTCTTCTCGTGAATCGAGATGTATGAAAATACATTTAATTTCATTTGAAATTAATAAAAATTCTTACCAAGTACATATTCACCCAGCCAATCACCAAAACTTGGGTCATCTAACTTTATCAGAGGAATATCTGCTTTCAGGAAAGCATTCTCAGTTGATCTGATGAAAGTCTCCCTTTCATCCTTAACTTTTTTAGCAGCATTCAAGCTTTCGCAAATAGAGGCTTGACGTTCAAACTTATTCTGTTGAGTAGCTGCTTTCTTCTTGATATGCTGTTCTGACCTACAGTATTTGTCAATAGTACTTTTCCGTTGTCAATCGACTCTCGTTTTGAAAAACTTGCACATCATACGAGTTTTATCGAACACGTACATTTCCTCATGCTTATAATCGTCAACACGAGTTGCCAAAGACACAGACTTATGACCCGTCATTATAATAATTGCACTGCATGTCACTTTTCAAATGTAACTTAACCTCTAACGATCACAACAGTTGCCGCCCGGCACGCATTTGTTTTCTGCTTATAGAGGAGAAAGGGTAAGGAGTAAAATGCATACAAGCAATTTTGGCATCCGTGACTGCACCTCAGTGCCGTCAATGTTGCCGCTTTAGCCTTTTGTGCTTGCGTTGGGGTAGTGCGGTTATTGGTCGCTTGCGTCGCAAGAGGCGCACAAATTTAAATCGATAATTAAATGCATTTTCTTAATTATGTATAAATAATTATTTTATATATATATATAT
>JAABKJ010004218.1:0-24684 GCA_011634705.1 Andricus grossulariae
TTATGTTCTTTTTTGTAGAAAGGATTTAACTGCATTAGAATTAGTATCTTCAACGGATAGAAAATGTTATTGGAGTAGAAATAAGCAGCCAGTTCTGGACCAATTTTAAGCATTGCCGATAAGAACATTTGTGATATGTGATAATGAAACTGCAGTTGCTAAACACCAGTATGTATATTCATGTATACTTGAAGGGTAGCAGTACAGAACGTAGAAATGATTTTTTTCAACCTCTTGGTATTTATATTTCTAGAAATTATTATTATGTAATAAAAAAACTGTAAATTGAATTTTTTTATCGCAATATACAGCTGAGCCCGCTTGAATTTTAAGTTAGTGCCACTGACATTTTCGCTCCACTGAAGAATTCCCATTTTGTTGGTTATGTATTTCTGTACTGCTACCCTACACTTACTGTTACTGATTTTTATTTAATTAATATCAGAAGTTATAAGAATTTTTATACATATTTACAGAAACCGTACGAGAAATATGGTTCGAGCACCCTTTCTAGAAATTGGAAATTTACTACAACCTACTAATGTTTCACGTAAGACTGAAAATGTGACTGTCAACTTAAATACCTTGCAAGGTAAAGATTTTGTACCTAGTATTGTCAGCAATGCTTCTGAGTCAGAAGTTATTTTGTCGTTAAATGAAAAATCCGTTCTTTTGAGTGATTGCTGTAAGAAAACGCTTGAAAATATGATAGCATGTACAGATGCACTTAAAACATGTTTGTGTACGAAAGAGTCTAAATCAAAATGGAAACAAGAAAGAAAATACAGGATTACCGGAAGCAGGTATAGTAAATTCGAAAAAAAATTCTGAACCGCATGCAAATATTATAGAACACATCACTTTAAAGTATACTTTTATTTCATTTGCAGATGTTATAGTATTTATACATATTTGAAGGATAATTGGCCAGAGAAAGCCTGCAAGTATTTTTGGAATAAAGAATTTAAAAGTAAATACATCTTCCACGGAGTGAAATATGAAAATATTGCTCGAGAAAAATATGTTGCTGAAGAAAATAAACATGTTGAAGAATGTGGACTGATCGTTTGCATTTTGGAACCTTGGTCAGGATATTCACCGGATGGTGTTGCGGTAAAAAATAGAAAACCTATGAAGTTGTTAGAAATAAAGTGTCCCTACGACTTGCAAAGCACTGAAAAAGAAGTACGAGCGGGAAAATGTAAGTTTTTACGTTTAGAAAAAGACAAAATGTTGCTGTGCTTATAAATAAGGAAAAGGAGACACAAGTCTGAAGCGTAAGTGAGTGCTATTTCTTAGGTACTCTTGAAGCAAAGTATTTTGAAAAAATGTCACACCAAATATGTTTATTATCAAGAGTCTTGTAGTTAGTGGAGGATACAATTTATAAGAATATCAAAAAATGTTGTATTTATAAATAAGAAAAAGGAGACACAAGTCTGAAGCGTAAGGGAGTGTTATTTGTTAGGTAATCTTAAGGCAAAGTATTTTTAAAAAAAGGTACACCACATATGTTTTTTATCAAGAGTCTTGTAGGTTCTACATGATAGATTTTATAAGAATATGCAAAACTTTTGGTACGTTTATGAATAAGGAAAATTTTTTATGAAGATCAATATGAAAGTAATGAAATAATTATGAAACAATGTGATTAACATAAATATGTGTGTGATTTATTGGCTATTCTTTAAGTCAAGTATATAAAATTGTGTCTATTTTATTGTGATAAATTCTGATTAATAAAGACAAATTGTTTGAAAGTAAATAATTTAAGTGTGATTCGTCGTTACCGGATAGATTTTTATAATCGCTCCCTGAAAATACAAATTTTGTACTAGATTAAGAAATACTTAATTCAAATTTATTTTCAGAAACAGAAAATTGGATATTACAAAATATACAGTTCATTAATTTGTAATATGAAAGTTTTTTTCACACACAACTTTAAACTTGTCGTCTGCGAGAATCGGAGTGCCTAGATTAGCTAATCCACAGCAGACGAGAAATATGTCGTCGATATAGTTGATAAGATGCCAGGGAAATTTATGATTTAAAATTTCGAACTGCTTTATTCGCTGGTTCATTCTTTCAATATGTACTCGAGCACATGCAATGTCTCGATTCTCAACGGCTTCCCTTTCTGAAAATTGTTTTTTCTTTCTTAAAAAGGGTGGCCTAATCAGTTTAATGTTTTTTTGCATGCATTCTTCATCAACCAAGAAGCCTTTGTCGACCATTACTGAATCTCGTGTACTCTCCAAATGTTGCAGAATATCAGTATGATTGAAAATACATTTATCAGATGCACGTTCTCCAAAAGATTCACTGATGCAAACAATTATACCTGCTGGTGTTACTTCCGTCATGAATTTTACTGTTAAATCTCCCTTATAGTGGGAATCAAATTTCAACCTACATTTTAAACACTTAGGTTTTTGAATTCTTATTTCAGTGCAGTCGAGAAGACTTGTTGTTGATCTAAATTTTTCAAAACATTTTGGGATATTTCTCTCTATTTCTTCTTTTGGAACCCGTCTTACCACTGATTGCAAAATTGTAGACAGTTTTTTCACTGTTTCGTGGAAGACATTTCGAATGGTGACATCGGAAACTTTATTGAACAAAATTGCAAGTGCACTAAAAGATATATCCAATTTCAACTTCGCAGTAGTTAGGATAATACTTTCACGAGTACTTAATAAAGTATTTTTTTTTGTTTGATAAATTTTATCGATCAATT
Organism: Andricus grossulariae; assembly: GCA_011634705.1. Lineage (NCBI taxonomy): Eukaryota > Metazoa > Arthropoda > Insecta > Hymenoptera > Cynipidae > Andricus > Andricus grossulariae. Next base: position 2,741 of record JAABKJ010004218.1, read on the forward strand.
GTGTCAGCTTATCTAAAATTTTAAAACTTTTTATATTACACATGGTCACCAGTTCCTTCTCACTTTTGATGAATGAACAAAGTGTAGGTTGGAAGTCACCAGTCGTGACTTGAACACTTTTATCTTTTGACATTTGTTCAGTATTTCGCATGTCTTTGAAATTGCCCTCAAAAATTACTTGAACAGCAAAATCATCCAATACGCACTTATCAACTTCTTCACAATCGCTGTCATGATTTTCACATTCAACTTCACAGTCATTAAAATCACCTCTTATACCGATACTTTTTGGAACAGATCCAACTTCACATACATTAGTATCAACTACTGAGTCAATACTGCTTTCTATAGATTTCTCTTCTTCTTTTGCCCTTGTTGGCCCTTTATTTTCATTGCCTTCCATACTGTCATTGGTTTTACACTGTTTTTTGGAGCATCTCACATCCTATGAAAAATTGAATACGTATAATTAGTAAAACAACACACATTCAAGATCAACAAGTTAAGCGAATCTCTCACACATACCAATCTTTTTTGTCTTTGCATATTTTTTTTTATTTTTCCTATTTGGACTTTCCAAGGCCTAGGAATAGCATCTCGCTTGAGATATCGTTTTTTTGCGTCTAGCTCTGCAAAACAGTATAAACATTAGACCATAACAGTTACTTTTTCGTTAAATAATAATATTAAATATTAGTAATTAAATTAATATTTAGTATACCAACCTGGAAACCAGTAGTCATTTTCATTAAAATGCAAGGAGCAGACAAGTAAATTCTTGACGTTAGAATCTTTCGAATTTAAATTTCTCAACCACTCACTGCGTTTATCTACAACTTCAATTTTTCCAAACAAGTTTCGCCATTTTATTTTAACACTTCCAAGCTTTGGCACTCTATGGGAACTTAAATTGAAGTTTTTATTCTCTTTCGAGTCACAAACACTGACGCAACAACCTCCGAAACTGGTTGATTTTCGATACTGACTTGCAAATTCCATTATTGAAGCACATAATTATCAGCTCGGAAGTACTTATTATTCTTATTGTAGCACTTATTTATTCTGTTGGACGATCATTACCGTTAAACGCTCTGTTTTTTCTGGTTTTCGTGAAGTTTTACGTGCACTTCATATGTCATCGGCAGCCATATTGGTTAGTTCGCGTAGGGGCCTACAGAGTCGCATAGCATGTTTAAATCCCCAATAGGGCAGACAAAATGGGCACTTAGGAAAAATGAACATGAAAATAATTTTCACAGAAATCCCAGGTATTACTCAGTCCTTTCTAAGCATAAAATTACACATGGTCATGATTTCAAATGGAATGATATTAAAATTCTTTATCGTGAGAAAAATCAGAAAAAGAGAGAATTCATAGAGATGTTATTTATAAAGAGAGAGGGAAACAAGGCTATATTTATTTAAAAAGGGACCTCTCAAGATTTAACAAAGTATGGGATTGAGTAATTAACTGGTTAAAGTACTTTTCTTTGACTAGATAACAAAAATCAATTTCTCAATAAATACATTTGATTACATTAAACTTAATCAATTTTTTAAATTAATACTGATTGAAATATTCTCTTTACAGGTATATTAATTTGTTCATGCCTTTAGTTATTCCATATAAATAATCCCTGATGAACAGGTCTAAATTGGCCTGGAAAAATGTTGGTTCTCCCTCTTTTTTCATTGTGTTATTCTTGTCTCTGATGAGCCGTAAAGTGAGGTTTTTGGAAGTTTATTTTTTAATTGTGAATCAATGTTTTGCTTTTTCTGCAAAAATTATTCATGATAAAATGGATTTCTTTTCAATCATAATTAAAAAAGAATCAAGTTTTTGGAAAAACTACACGAGCTACAATAACAATTTATTCGAGAAAATTATTCGCCTAAATTATATTTACAAATTTTCTTAGAACCTCTTTACGCTAGAATGCGTATTTTTAGTTGAAATCGTAAAAAAATAACATTGAAAATAAACAAATTCAATTTATAAAAAAGCGACACAAGTTGTATTAAAATTTACAATAACAATTTTTTTATATAGGATGCGCACTTTTTCTTGAATTATAAAAAGAAGACAATGAAAACACGTCTGTTTCAATACCAATGCATGTTATGAATTGTAATAATATAAATTTATTGATATGATACATTTTTTAGGGTGACTGATAGTAAAATGCAATGCAAAATAAGGAACAAATATTAAAGTAAATAAATAATGTAGAAAATTTTGCATTTTGGACAAAATCAAGTGCGAAGCCCGAGATGATGAGAATGTGTTCGTTAAAGCCGAAGGAGCTTTAACAAAAGAGAATTCACAATCACCAAATTACAGTTTTCGATGCTTTGACCTTTAATTTTGAAAGGTCTGTGCAGAAATGTGGAAGAAGTACAAAGACCGAGCGCATAGCGGGAGGGAAATACATTATCGAGCGCGAGATAAAGATATTATTGAGCGCGAAGCGCGAGAACCAAAAGTCGCGCGCCTTTGGTGCGCTCAACCTTGCGAGCGATGATAATGTGCCCGCGCAGTAGGTAGATTTTTTATTTTTTAAATTGTGTCTATTATATTTAAAATCCAGAAATTAAAAAAATAAGAATAAAAATGGTTTTTTGAAAAAATCGCTCGCACGACTTTCTAAATTGCATATTAAAAATATAAAAACATCATCCGAGAAGAAAATTCTGCAAAAAAAGTCCAGTAATATAATTTTTTAATAACTTTTGCACTAAAGGAATGTATAACGCTTTGTAGATTCAACAGTTATCATTTTACAAAAAGTTTTGTAGAACTGCTTTGATTCTATATTTAATTTTTAACAATTATTATAAATTTTTTTTGTTTGATATTAAAAATTTTTTATTTTGAAAAAAACGCTCCCACTTTTTGCGCAAAATATGCGCATACTATATAAGAATAATATGCCGCAAAAAACTTCTTGTAATATCTTTTTTCTTTTGTGTTGGTGGCGTGAATTTGATGATCAGTTTTATCCAAATTTAGTTATATTTCGAAAATCTAAAATTTTGTTTGTCTTCCGAAACTCGAAAACTTTTTTTATTTTGTTCTGACTCGCTGGCTTGATATTCCCATACTCGAAAAAGGCACCTAATTTGGGTTCAATAAGAAAATTTAACTTCGATGTTCGTTAGCGCGTGAGTTTGACGGTCATTTTGATACAAATTTCGTGAAATTTCCAAAATCTAAAATTTTTATGTCTTTCGGTACTCGAAAATTATTTTTCAAATTTTTTTCTGATTCATTGGGATAATAGCTGTGCAGACCAGAAAAGGAACGTAATTTAGGTTCAATTAGAAAACTTAACTTCTAGGTTGAATAGCGGAGTTTGACGGACACTTTGGTCCAAATTTGGTTATATTTCGAAAATCTAAAATTTTGTTTGTCATCCGAAGCTCGAAAATTCTTTTTTTTAAATGTTTTTCTGACTCACTGGGATAATAGCTTTTGATGTTCGCAGATTTGAAAAGCGATCTACTTTGGGTGCAATAAGAACATTTAACTTCTATGTTCGGCGACGTGAGTTTGACGGTCAGTTTTATCCAAATTTGGTTATATTTCGAAAATATAAAATTCGATTTATCTTTTTTTTTCTGAAACATTAGGGTAATATTTTTTAATGGTGGAAGAATAGGAAAGGTACATAATTTGTGTTCAAATTAAAAAATTTATCTTAGTGGTTGAATAGCGGAGTTTCATGGTCAGTTTGATCAAAATTTGGTTGTATTTCGAAAATCTAAAAAATTGTTGTCTCCTGACACTCTAAAATTCTGTTTTTTTTTTTTTTTAATTATGTGGAAAACATACTTGTAGAATTTTATGGCTCTGTAACTTTTACTAACTGTTTTGCGGATTTCTAGTTTCTATTTTGTGGATCACAAATGATTCTTTCCCAGTGGGCACAAAATGTAGAGACGTTCTAATGACTTTTCTTTAAATTTGTGGGGACTGGGTTAGCTTCTTTAGGATTTAAATACTAAAATGTTGAAACATTCATCAAATTTCGAAAGAAAACATAATATTTGGAACTTAGTTAAATTATCATGAGCTCAAAAACTACTCAGTGCGACGCCATTTTTTTCTTTAAATTTATATTCATAATTTTTTATTTGTGTACCTTCCCACTGATTCAACCCATATTCAATTTTTTTGACCTTTTTCAGCTCGTGTTTAATTCAGGCCAAACATATCTTTGTCCAGGCGATATGGATTATAATCAAGGAAGTGGATGGTGCAGATGGATGGAACTGCAGAGGGACTTATTTAATATCTACATACGGACTCCCAATGCTACTGATCTACATTGTAAGTAAAATTAATTTTTCTGTTTTAAAATATTAATACTTTGCTACTACTTATTTTTTAACTCTTCTAAATCAAAGAATTTTTTTCTGAAATAAAATTTATTATACATTTTAATTGATAAATATTCTCTTTCTTTTCAGCTCGTACTGCTCAGGAGATGCGAAGATGTAGATATGGTGAGTGAGTTTTAGATTCCCTCACTGTCTTCATCATGTCGGAAACGAAAGGTTCGAACCGACACGAAGGCAGTGTTGTAATTATTACTTTGTAAATCTCGTAGTGACCGCTGGTTCTCCAGCGAGTGGACAGTTTATTTCAATTTATTAGATTAGGCTCACTGCGCTTTTCTTGGACTCTTTTTTAAAACTATTTTTTTGAATTTGATTGACATTAAGGTTTCTGTATCATAAATAATATCTTTTGGAATCTTTGGCCTTTTATGAGTTGCAAATAATATTTTGATTATAGAATTCAAAAACAGGAGACCAAGAAAAGCCGGGGCATTTCTCGGATCAAAGGAAGTTCAATTCGGTTTTCGAAGCTAATAATTTATTTATTCCTGATTTCCCTTTGATACGATGAAACCCCATTTACTATTTAAATTAATTTCCCATACACTCAAATCTTTTGACCTTTTTCTATTAATAATGTATTCCTATCAGAGTTATTAAATTTCTGGAAAGCTGGAATGATTTTTAAATCAATCTTCTCTTTATCTTGCAGATAAACTTATAATGAAAGGTAAAGGAGATATTTATACTTTATTTACATTAATTTCTTATTGATGCTTTATTATACCATATTTTTTTTAATTGCAGTTGAATTTAAAGTAATTTTTTATATTTTCTTTGGTTTGTTTCACGATATAAATAAAATGTTGAAAAATATTCAAATTTAGTGATGTTTCAACATAAAAAATTACGTATCGTAGAATAGGATGTTACTAATGGTTTAACCACATGGAAATTTTCGCGTACACCGTTTTATTTTCTAAATCAAGTAAGGTGCAAAATATGTGTGAATGTGTTTTGGTGTATTTTTGCTTCTTACTTGAAAACTTAAAAAAAAATTCGTCTTTGTGCATTCTGTCTTTTATAATAACGATCGCTCTATTAAAATCTGATTGAATAATTCATATTTAACATTAAAAATAAATATAATCTATCAACAGCAAATGTCTCTGCTATTTTTTTGAACGGTTTACGATTTCAGGAGTATTTTGTACGAGTGAAAAACGCCCTAACGTGGCCCTCAAGCTCAGGTGTCGGATACGTCCCGGGACGTAATCCCTAGAGTTAGGTTCTTTTGCACCGGGGCGGTGAGAATGAGAATCGTGGAGTGAGTCTGTTGGTGTGATTGATTTAAAAAATTTTTAGATATAGCTATAGGAAGGCAGGTAACTTTTTCAGGGATGAATGATTAATTTTAAGAAGGTAGAACCAGGGTGCAATATTTGCGTTGGATATTTTACTCTGGGTAAAATTGATATTGTTTCAGAAGTACGGTTTATAAGTGGGATGAAATATCCTTCAACTCAAGAAATTGTACACCTGATAACTATCCATTAGTGAATAAAAAATTGCGTATCCCCGATCAAAATCGAAAAGCTCGAGGTATTGAAAAAGTCAGGGAAATATGCTTTCTCTTTATTTTTTCCTTAAGGATCTCGAGCACGGAAATGAATACGGAAATTGCGTAAATGTTTGTCCACCTATGATGGATGAACATTCAACATTTATTTATATATTTTTCACGCTAGTCACTACGATGATTTGCAACATTGTTATTTCTTTGCATTTGATTTTTATTTTATGTCTTTCTGAAATTTCCTTTTTTCGCAGGATTTATTACCAATTTTTGTTGTAAACAGAAATTGTCCTTCTCGGGAAATTTTCTGCTTTGGATATTAACTTTTTACATCCTGTTTTCGTAATTCAATCTATTTTTTTGTTTGTTTCAGAATATATGTATTTGTACTTTTCTTACAGAATTTTGTATATTATTTGTAGATTGAAATTTCGGTTTCGGATAGATGCTCCGTTTTTTAAATTTTGTTTGAGAATTTTTTTATGTGCGAACGTATGAATTGTAAGACCTATCTGAGAGACAAAATATTTATCGGGGTTTGAACATATTTTTGTTTAAAAGTGTACCTTTTTGTAGGATTTTTATATTTAGTGCCTATTTTTTGAGAAAATTACTTAATATAACAGATAAGTATATTTTGCTTTACTAGATTTATCATCATAAAAATCGAAATTGTTTTTACTTTTTTTTTTTAATTTACAATGAAAATCTGAATACAACTACCATGATGTAGTTTATTATTTTCTTTATTAATATGTCTTGTTTTTTACAGGCAAAATGACGTAAAAAGAACCAGCCTAAATAACGTAATATTTTATTTGTATTGATATGTATTTGTTTTAACGACATTTTCACTTTTATTTAGTATTATATTACATAACTTTTTAATTCAAGAAAATATTGCGTATTTTCTTCGTGTGCGAGTCCACGACAGTTTTTCAAAATTCTGGGTCAAGGTAACCGATCTAAATGAAACTTCGTAAATTATTGTAGTACATGTTGACACTAATACATACCCGAAATATCAAGTAAAAATTATTGTTTATTTAAAAGTTGTGCTATTTTTACATTTTTCGATATCTCAAGAACGGTTAATCGCATACAGCTTTTCTTCTCTTTTTTTTAAATTTATTGAAACGTGACGAAAAGAATGAGTTATGAAAATCATTATGCGATATTTTTTAAACTAACAAAGTTATTAAAATAATTAAACATAAATTTCGAGCGGTCAATAACATTCAATCGGTTTAGAGACTAAAATACTCTATACAGCGAGTCTGATTTCATAGAATTATTTAAATAGTTTTTTTATTTAAAAAAATCACAATAATGCTCATAACATATTTTATTCGTCACATTTTACTGAATTTAAGGCAAAAAAACTTGACTACGATTAACCGTTTTTAAAGTTTGGTAATTTTACATTTCTTAGCAAATTGTAATATTTCATAAACTAATAAATATTTCGACCTGGAATTTGGGGATTAGATTAGTCTTGGCATTTACTATAAATTTATGATGTTTTATCCACATCGGTTACCTTGAGCTGAAATGTTGAAAAAAATTCGTAGACTCTCACCGTGGTAACTTGAATTTTGGCATTTTATATAAGGTACATTTATTCTGTCTTTAGGGGAGACCACCCTGCAGTAGATAATCATTAATTTAAAATAATAATGTATGTAAAATAATTAATTTAATGTGATCAATAGTTAAGTTTGGTTACTTTTTTAATATTTTGTTTCTGTTAAAACAGGTGTCACGAGTCATTACAGGTAGCCTAATATATTTGTCTTTAGTACTTAATATTTTTGTTTGTAATAACATAATTAGATTTTTTGAACTATTTTAAAAAAACTTGCCCTTTTCCCCCATTCTCCCGATTTTTTGCTTAAATGTAAACTGAATGAAGAAAAAACCAAGGATTTATAGTTGAAATGTAATTCTTTTTTATCGAAAAGTCTACTATTATATTTTTGGTTAAAAATTCCACTATTTGGTTGAAAACTTAATCATTTAGCTGAATATTCGACTATTTTGTTAAAAAGTCATATTTTTTGGTTGAAAATTCTTCTTGGTAGGTTAAAATTGTATTATTTTGGTCGAAAATGCTACTATTTGGTTGAAAGTTTGTCTAATTGGTTTAAAAATTCATCTATTTTGGTAGAAATATTATCCTTTTTGGTTAAAAATTCAACTTTTTGGTTTAAAGTTGATCTGTTTTGTTTGAGGACTCAACTATTTTGTTGAAAATTTATCTTTTTTTTATTGAATTCAACTTTTTTGGTTAAAATATCATATTTTTTGTTGAGAATTCATCTTTTTTGGTTGAAAACTTATGTATTTTGCTGAATACTCGACTATTTTGTTAAAAAGTCATATTTTTTGGTAAAAAATTAAACTAGTCGGTTCAAAGTTGAACTACTTTGTTAAAAATTAATTTTATCGGTTGAAGATTTAACTATTTTGTTGGAGATTCGTTCTTTTTTTTTTGTTGAAAATTAATTTTTTAAATGAAAATTTAAATATTCCACTTTTGGTTGAAAATTGATCGTTTTTTGTTGAATATTCATGTATTTGCTGAAAATTAGTATTAGTATTAGTTAAAAATTCCACTGTTTTGTAGAAAATTCTTCTTGGTAGGTTAAAAACTGTATTATTTTGGTCCAAAATTCTACTATTTGGTTGAAGGTTTGTCATCTTGATTTGAACATTTATCTATTTTCGTAGAAATTTGATCCTTTTTGGTTAAAAATGCAACTTTTTGGTTCAAAGTTAATCGGTTTTGTTTGAGGATTCAACTATTTTGTTGAAAATTTATCTTTTTTTGGTTGAAATATCAACTATAACATTTTTTGTTGAGAATTCATTTTTTTGTTGTTGAAAACTTATGTATTTTGTTGAAAATTTGTCTTATTTAATCGAACTTCAACTATTTGGTTAAAAAATCATCGATTTTATTGGAAATTCATTTCTTTTGGTAAAAATATTGATCTCTTTTCGTAAAAGATGTAACTGTTTGGTTGACAATTTAATCATCTGTTTTATTTGAGGATTCAACTATTTTGTTAACCATTATTAGTTTTTTGGTTGAAGATTCGTCAGTTTAGTTTGAAATTAATCTCTTTGGTTGAAAATTTTGTTTGTTTTTATCTGTTTATAACACTTTTTTGTACTGACAATTTAACTATTTCATTTTGGTTGAAAATTGATCTTTTTTCGTTGAAAATTCAACTACTTGGTAAAAAATGCATATATTATGATGAAATTAAAAAAAACGAATTTTCAATAAAATAGTTTCATTTTCTACCGAAGAAATTAATTTTTAATCAAAAATAAAACAATTAAATTTTCAGCAAAAAAAAATAAGTTTCTATCAAATGAAATACGTTTTTAAATCAAACAGTTGTTTTTTAAACAAAAAATTTGAATTTCAATCAAAAAGGATAACTTTTTAATTAAAATGATGAATCTTCAACCAAAAAAATTATTTTAAACCAAATTGTTGAATTTTCAACCCAAAAGATTAGTTGTTAGCAAAATACACGAATTTTTAACCAAAAATAAAATAGTTGAATTTTTAGTTAGAGAAATAAATTTTCAACCAAAAAAAGCAAATTTGCATAAAATAGCTTAATTTTCTACCAAAGAAATTAATTTTTTACCAAATTGTTGAATTTTCAACCCAAAGTTTTTAGAAAAATACATGAATTATCAACCAAAAACAAAATAGTTAAATTTTTAGTTACAGAAATAAATTTTCAACAATACAAGACGAATTTGCAATAAAATAGCTCAATTTTATACCAAAGAAATGAATTTTTAACAAAAAATATGAAGTTGCAAGTAATCTAATTACTTTTTAGAAGTTGAATTTTCACCTAAAACAAATACATTTTCAATTTAAAGTAGAATAGTTAAATTTTCAGTAAAAAAATTAATTTTCAACCAAAAGAATAAATGTTCAGCGAAATAGTAAAATTTGCAACAAAACGGATAAATTTCATCCACGAAGATTAAATTTCTATCAAAAAATATAAATTTTACAAAAAAAAAAATAGAATAGTTAAATTTTCAGTTGAAGAAATTATTTCTCAATAACCAAATACTTATTTTCAATCAAAGAAATGAATGTTCAACAAAATATTTTAATTTGGTGAATTTCCGACATAATACTTACATTGGAAACCAAAAAGATGAATTAGTCACCAAAACGAATGTTCAAAATTTTCAAATGAAGAATGAAAATTTCAACCTAACATGGAATAGTTCAATTTTTAGATTAAAAAATAATTTTTCAAACAAAAAGAAAAATATAATTTTCCACAAAATAGTTCAATTTTGAAAAAAAAACATCTTTAACTAAAATGATGAACCATCAACAAAAAAATGAAGTTTTAACAAAGTAGTTCCACTTTCAAGTAAGTAGTTGAGATTCCAACGAAAATAGATGTTATTTTAAACAAAAACGAGTTGAATTCGACAAAAATAGACGAAGTGTCAACAAAATACATAGTTGAATCCTCAACCAAAACCGATTAATTCTCAACCAGACATAATTTTTAACAAACACAAAAAATACAATTTCTACTAAAATAGGTGAATTTTCAACCCAAAGACGAATTTTCAATAAAAGGGTTGAATTTTCAACCAAAAAGTATTACTTTTTAACAAAATTGTTGCATTTTCAACTAAATAACAAAATTAAATTCAACTTCAGTTTATCGAAAATTCCCTGGTTTTAAATGCCCTGACTTTTCCTGAATTTCCGGAATTCCCAAACCTGTAGCATCCTTGAGTTTTGCTAACATGGTTTAGTTTTAAAATTTCAATCCACACAAGAGTTGGGATCCATGGACGAAATTATAATGTATATTCATTAGACGATTTAAAGTTAGAACGAATATGATTTTATTTACATTTGAGCGATGAATACACATTGTTTTTGCCGTTCAATTATCGTAATGCTCGTTACTTGATAGGCGATAAAAAATAAATGGCAATGCATTAGTTATACGTGTAGTTAATGAACGAATCACATAGGTATTTTTCATTTAGCGGTTGCGCGAGAGTAAAAATGACAGTATTTCCCAACTGTAACGAAGTCATGAAAATGAAAGAACGAGTGATTCAGCGATTGTGTATCTATTTACAAATTGTGTCTTGAATTACAACTTAAACTACACGTTCACAATTTCGAGGAAGTAACACGGTCCAGTTAAATTATGCAAACTTCACCTACTGCTAATCATAAGCTTACGGCTAACGGGCTACTTCTCTACCTGTAAGTGCCTCGCAAAAGATTTACCTGTCGTCTCTAAAACGAAGAAAAACTTCAAATTGTCGCCAGGAAAATCCCTTGCAGTAGATCGTGGATGAGAATCAAAATTCATGAAAATAAATAAATTGTGATTGCAACGTAATGCGTGTGATGTCAGTGGAAGACGATATCGAGTTTTAACGGCGGTAGAACTTCATTTCTGTCTATTCCTGGTGTCCAGGGATACAAGTTTTTTTTCTCTACAAATCCACGTTTTCCTATTTATTACTGATTTATTACTTTTTTTTATCTAACTACGATAGCAGTATTATATCGTATTATATTGTTTCTGTTTCGCTTCTATCGCATATTGGATTTCGTCAAATAATTAAAACATAGCTTAAAAATGATCGCCAAAGACGATCGCCTTAATAAATTAGTTTCCTCGTTCTTAATATTTACATATTCGGATTCAAATTAAAGTAAATTTGACCTTTTATCTGACATCTTTGAGGAATTTAAAATTACAATTTGAACTTGGGCTCATACAACCTAAAAATACTTCGATCTAGCAAAGAAGCAAAACAGAAACTGACGACTGAAGAGTAAATTCAATCGCGTTTCCTGTATCCCCGACACTCGAAGAAGTACAAGAATTCGACTCAGAGTGTCGAACCCACATTTTCCGAAAGTCGAGGGTTAAACATACTTCTACAATCTGTTCCAAATAATTATCAGAATACTGTAATATCGGCCTCAATTCAACGTAAATCTAATATAGATAATAAAAAAATTGAAGCTCACTCTTATGTACACTAAAATTGGAAGCAACTTCCAATAATACAATATTCAATAGATATTGTAAAATAGATTGTAAAATAGATTGTAAAACAGGTTCTAGAATATATTATAAAGTAGAATGAAGCTATTTTTCAATAGCATCAGAGTAAAACTTGGTAATAAAATTTGTACAATTGCAGGGTGGCCGTTTTAGTCGAGGGAAAAAATTCCCAGTCATTTCCCGTTTGTTCCCGGTTCGCAAAAAATTTTCACGATCATACATTCACTTATAAATTACATTTTTTTAAATAATAGAACAATTAACATTGTAAGGTTCAAAGCAAAAAACACAATTTAGCACTTTAGAAGTTTGAACGGTTCAAGGTTGTTTCACACAATTCAGTTTCAAATAGTTTAGTTTTGAATAATTGATGTATAATTGTCCATGTTAAATGAACAGTCAAATATTGCTAATTATTCAAAAAATGTTATGTTTTTAATTAAAAAATTTCAAACTGAATGGGTTAAAATGGAATATTTTAGACTGAAAAAATATTTGAATAGGATTTGGAACTGAATAAAATCGTTTAATTATATATCTATTAGGGATGACATAATTAAAATATAATTACCGAAATAAAATATTTCCAAAAAATAAAAATTTCCGAAATTTAAAATTACAGAAAAAATTAGAACTATGGAAAATTTTCAAAAAATTATAAAATTAGCAATATATTTGTTTAAACTAATTTTCAAATTCCCTAAAATTTCGTAAGCTGTTTTCAATTTTAAAATGCATGTATATAAAATAAAATATTATTTGAACAGATACAAAATATTGAACATTATTTTTTTATTTTTTCGGAAATTTGCAATTTCGGGATTTTGAAAATGCGGGTTTTAAAATTTCGGTGATTTAAACTTTCTGAAGTTTCCCACTTTTGTTGAATTTCATTTTCGGAATATTTATATTTCGTTAATACACATTAAAAGTAGTTTCACTTTTTTTCTGTAATTTGAAATTTTAGAAAATTTCATTTTTTGGTTATTTTTTGTCGATATTGCTTTTTCGATGAAATCATGCCATCCCATCTATTAATTTGAAATTATTAAATATTTAAAAAGTCTTTCGAATTGGAACAGTTCAATTTTGAACGTTAAAATCTGTAAATTGTTTCATTTTTAACAGATTCAGAATCGTCTTGTAAAGTCAATTACTGTTCAATTTTAAATACTTGAACTTTAGCGCAATTTTTAAAATCATTAATTAATTAATAATAATATTAAAAAATTAATATTAAAGTAAAAGATTTTAGAATTAATCATTGTATAATGAATGATTACATAATTTAAAAAGTTAACCATTAAATTTAACTTAAAAAAAAAAGTTGAAATCGAACTTATTTAAAATTGCATTTTATATCATATAATATAAAACTCGTCATATTTCAAGTGATTGGATAGATTTCTATTCTAGAAATTAGTAAAATTCCCGGGCAAAAAATAAATTCACTGTCATTTCCCGGGTTTGTCTCAAAAAGTTCCCGGTCATCCGGCCACCTTGAATTAAAATTTGTATAATTAAATCATAATTGAATTCGGCACTCTGACTCTATGCTCTCTGAATACGTATTTATATTCAAGAAGGATGTGATGATCAACGAATTAGACAAGTAGCGCAAATACGCTGAGGTCCGATGCAGTCGTCGTGGCAAAAAGCGCCGCATTGCCGACAAATGACCATCGCTCCTCGCATATTGCATTCCCAGGGAGGTGGCGGATCGCCTCCCATTATGATACCAGGAGCTCCAGGTTCGGCGCCCCCGCCTCCTCGACCGTCGAGAGCCCCTCTGGCTTTTAGAGTAACCGCTTGATGAGATCCTTCACCAGCACTAGCTGGTCTTCCTCGCACCAGGTGCACACCTACTCCCATACCTGCAATTTGCGGAGGTAAAGGTGGCGCTGAAGAGGCACGTGGAGCGCCATCTCCAACGCCTGTTCTTTGCACGAGGATGTATTGTCCGAGGCCTCCGTTTCCATTCGATCCTATTTGGGTCACTGCGTTGCTCTCCGTTACCTGAAACAATTGCATTCAGATATTAAATAGGCATTTAAAAAATTATTTATTCATTTATTAAAAGAATCTAAAAAAATATTTATTTTAATTATGTTAGAGCAAAAATTTTTTCTCTTTGAAGGATTGAATGCTCTCAAAATTATGTATAAAACGAGCCCAGGATGAAGCCAATTTGTCTATTTTTTAAAGTAGATATTGCAAAATTGTAACAAAACAGTTGAAGAAATTTGAAAAAATCTTGCCTGTAGGCAAATCAGAATAAAAATTAAATATGTATATATTTTAAGGGACTTTTATAGAAACTTAACGATTATATGTTTCATATATTGAAATTTACACTATTTTTACAATATCTGCTTAAAAAATAGATAAATTAGCGTCATCCTGGGCTGATTTTATACAGAATTTTGAGGGCATTCAACCCTTTAAAGAGACAGGGTACAGACTTCACAGCTCAAAATGTTCTCAAAATAGGGTAAACACGGTGACTTTTTACGAAAATAAGGGAATAAATTCTTTTATACAACTTTAATGTAGGTAGCATATTCCTAATATTTGACGTAAATATATTGCATTTTCAACAAAATAGTTTAATTTTCAACCAAAGAGATTAATTTTCTACCAAAAGAGATAAATTTTCAAACCAAAAAGACGAATTTTCAACAAAAGAGTTGAACTTTCAAGCTAAACATAGAATTTTTTCGAAAAAATTTGATTTTTAAACCTGAAAAGATGAATTTAAAAAAAAAATTTCGTTTTCAACCAAGAAAGATGAATGTTCAACCACACAGTTGAATTTTCTATCAAACAGTTGTCTTAGCAACAAAATAGTTAAACTTTAAAGAAAAAGATACGATTTTTTAAACCAAATAGTTGAATTTTCAATCTGTAAAGATGAATACCTAAACAAAAAATTAAAGAAAAGAGTTGAATTTTCATCCAAGAAAGATTTTTCAGTTAATAAAGAAAAAAAATTAACCAAGTTGTTGCATTTTCAAGCCAAAAAGATGAATTTGCTACAAAACAGTTAATTTTAAAACCCGAAAATATCCGTGTTCAACAAAAAAGTTCATTTGCAATCAAATAAAGAAATGCATTTTTAACAAAGCAGTTCAACTTCTAATCCGGTAGTTGAATTTTTAAGCAATGAAGATAAATTCTCAAAGAAAAATGTAGTTGATATTTCAACTAAAAAAAATTCTAATTTTAAATAAAAAACTGTCGAATTTAACCAAAAAAATAAATTCCTAATAGAATAGTTGAACTCTCAATCAAAACAGATTATTTTTCAACCAAACTGTTGCATTTTTAACCAAAAGAGATGACATTTCTACCAAAAGAGATGAATTTTCAACCTGATATGAATGTTTTAAAAAAGTATACGTCAACTTTCAATCCAGGAGTTCAACTTCAAAAAAGGCGAATTTTCAACCAAAAAAGTTGAATACTCAAACAAAACAGATTAATTTTCTGCTAAGCATTTTTAATAAAATGAGATGAATTTTTTAAACAAAAAGACAAATTTGAAACTAAGAAAGATTTTTCAGTCAAGAAAGAAAAAAAATTTCTAACAAAATTGTGGAGTTTACAAGCCAAAAAGACGATTTTTCTACAAAATAGTTAAATTTTTAACCCAGAAATATGAATTTTTAGCAAAAAAGACGAACGTTAAATAAAGAAATTGAATTTTCGACAAAAAAATATTATTTTGAACAAAACAGTTGAATTGTCAAGCAAAAAGATGAATTTCTAACCAAGAAGATTAGTTTAATACAAAAAAAAATTCAACAAAATACATGAATTTACAACTAAAAACGTAGTTAAATACTAGTTAAATTTTCAGTTACAAAAATTAATGTCAAGCAAAAAAAAAAGGGGAAAAAATTAGATACAGTAATATATAGCTTTTTTACCAATTAAGAACCATTGTTATTCAATTTTACATTGCAATTTAAAAAAAACAAGCTCTCAAAAAAATTCCGACATTTCCACGTTTTTTTAAAGTATATAAAAATGCCTTAACAATTCCAGTTAGGTTAGACACCTTGCTTTAGAGCATTTTCTATTTGAAATTGTTGAACTTGTTTAATTGAAATTTTTACATCTTGAATGTTTTATTTTCAACTATTACCTAAAATTGAAACCTGTTGAGTTCTATCAATTCAATCCGCATTGAAGTTAAAAAAGCGCAAGTTTCTTGAAAATGGGATAAAAAGTGGTATTCTTTTTTTTTATGAAAATACTGTGACGTCTGTAGGGTTTTCTATATTGAAAATATTGTTAAGCATTTAAAATGTATCTTTAAAATCTAGACATTATCAAAATGCAATTTACCGAATGTTTTCTCTTAAGCAGAGTTCTTACCTCTGCAGGCGCCGTTTGACGAGCAGTGGTAAAAACATGTCTGAGCATAACACCTTGTCCTTTACTCTGTGCCTGTTTATTATGTGATGTTGAATTTTGAGATTTTTGAGTCTTGACTGTTGTGATGGTTCGCCCGCCGGATTTCGTTGTCGTGAAAGCTCCATCGCCTCTTGCTAATAAACTCGGTGGTGGTTTCAAATGTGCCTTTAATTGATCTCTATTTGGTGAACTTTGGATAACCTGCAACATAATTCAAATGTCATTTATTAATATTGATTGAACAATAATGAAATCATCAAAAAAAAAAAAAACATATTAGGATATTAAACTAATACCTAAATATCTCAATTATACAGGGTGGCCGCAAAACTTCATTTTCAAAATTCCCAGATTTTTCCCTAATTTTCCATTTTTCCTTACCAATAATATTTGAGGAGTGAGCGAAAAAGTGATAAATCCACTTCACTTAACTTCTCATTATTTAAGGATATAGTGTGAATTCAAATCCATTGATCAAAATGAAATTTAAAACGGACTATTATAATCAGTCAGGCTTTCAAATAAATGAAATGAATACAAAAAACTTTTTAATTTAAAACGGTACTGAAGTAATTAACTAAATAAAAATGGATTTATTCACTTGATTCAGTAAAGGCGTACTTCACTGATTATTCATGTTATAATGAAATAAATTTACAATTTATTGTTTATATACTAAATCAGAAGATAATTTTGTACATGATTATATGTTATAAGGGAAATATTAAAAAATATTTATGAATTTTAAACAGAGTTTACATGTTCAAAAAGTTTGACTTATTTACTTAATAAATCTGCAGTCGGAAATTAATTTTTTTAAATTCATTTTATTTCATGAATAGACGATGAAACAAAACAAAATTTATTTGCCAACTTAAGTTCGCTTGCTCCTCATTTAAAGACAAAAATTCTAATCTTGTAAGAATTTTATTAAAGAATCTATTGTGAATAGAATTAAGCAATTTTTAACTTTAATTTTTAATATATTATTATCAGCGCTGCCACAGATTGACTTGAAAAAAGTGACATATTTCAACCGAAAAAGTAACTAATTTCTAAGCCAAAATATCATTAAAACTGACTAATGTGCATTAATAATGTGACTAATGTTCTTTTGAATTTAAAATAATTGAAAAGAATTCGATTCATAGCACTCCAAAACAATTCAAGTTAAATTCGAACAAAATTCCATTCATTACAGTAAACTTGAATGAATGAATGAATGAATTTAGAGGAGTTCAAGGGAAATAAGAAGAATTTGATGAAATTCATAACAATTCAAGATGAATTAAAAAAATTTAAGTGAATTGAAAACAATTTAAAAATATGAAAAAAAATCATTGAATTCAGTAAGTTTGAAAAATTCAAAGTAATTCAAAATAGTTTGATGAAATGCTAAAGAAGTCAAGGTGAGTTTAAAGACTTCAGGATGAATTAAACAAAAACTAAAAAAAAGTTGAAATCCATTGAACTGAGTGAATTTAAAAGAACTCAGTATAAATTAATAAGAATTCAGGGTGTATTCCAAATTAATTCAAATGAATTGCAGTAAATATTTGGAAATCTCTTCACATCTTTGAAACCCTACGAAATCCCTCACTTAATGTGAATAAATTCTTTGAAATCCAATCAAATACTATTCAAATCCCATAAAATAAATTAAATCTTTGGAAGTTCCTTGAAATTTTGTTTATCTCTTCAAAATGCTTTCGAATCTTTTGAAATGCCCTAAAATATTTCAAATTCTTTCAAATTCCTTCAAATTATCGAAATTAATTAAAAATTCCTTGAAATTTTTTTAAATTCCCTAAAATATTTCAAATCCCATGAAACTTTTTAAAGCTCTTGGAAATGCCTTGGAATCTCTTAACTTACCCTAATGTATTTAAAATATTTGGAAATCTCCTTAAATTAGTTAAATGTCTTTAAAATTCCATCGAATTTTTAAAAAATACCCTAAAACCTTTCATATTCTTTAAAATATTTGGTAACACCTTGAAATATTTGAATATTTTTAAAATCATACGAAATCCCTCAAACCTTGTGAATAAATTCTTTGTAATACATAAAAATATTATAAAATCCCGTGAAATTACATGAAATCCTCGAAAATCTTATAAAATCCCTTAAAACTTTTTAAAGCTCTTAAAAATTGCTTGGAATTTTTTTAAATACTTTCAAATCTTTAAATTTTTTTGAAATTACTTCAAATTATTGGAATCAATTGGAAATTTCTTGAAACCTTTTAAAGTATGATAAAATCACGTGAAATTCTATGAAATCTGATATTTCACGAAATCCTGGAAAATGTATAAAAATACCTTAAGACCTTTTTAAATCCCTTAAAATCCTCGTAAATCTTATAAAATTCCTTGGAATCTTTTAAAATATTTAAAATCTTATAGGTCCTGTATTCTTTATAACCGCATGACAAATTTTTGTAATCACTTAAAATCATTAAAATCCTTGGAAACCCCTTGAAATTTTTGTAATGTCTTGAACATTTTTTGGAATCTTTTAAAATACCCTAAAATATATCAAACCCCTTAAAAACCCTTCAAATTATTGAAATCAATTATGAATTTCTTGAAATCTTTAAAAATAAAAAAAATTATCTTTTAAGAGATCCTAACATCTTTGAAAAACCTTGAAATATTTGAAACCCTTTGTAATCTTATGAAATCCCTCAATTCTGGTGAATAAATTCTTTGAAATCCATGAAAATATTATAAAATCCCGGGAAATTACATGAAATATGATGACACTTCCTGGAATCCTGGAAAATTTATAAAAATATCTTGAAAGCTTTTAAAATCTCTTAAAATTATTAAAATCCTCATAAATCTTATCAAATCATTTGGAATCTTTTAAAATATCCTAAAACCTTATAGATTCAATAAAATTGTTCCATATCTTCTGAAATTCTAGTAAATTTTTTAAAACCCCATGGCATTTTTTTAAACCCTTTGAAATCATTCAGATCCTTGGAAATCCCTTGAAAATGTTTAAATCTCTTGGAAATGCTTTACAATCTTTTAGAATACCCTAAAATATTTCAAACACTTTGAAATCCATTGCAACTTTTGAAAGCTCTTCAAAATTCCTTGGAATATTTTAAAATAACCTAAAATATTTAAAAATAATTCAAGAAAATTGAGAAGTAGGTATAGACCTGAATTCAATAGTGCTTAACCCATGAGTAATTTATTTAAAGAAATTTGACTAGTGAGCTTTTTATTTCAAAAACCGATTGTATCTTTAAAAAGTTAATAAAATGTGATTTGAGTAACTTTTTTTCCATAATCTCTGACTTTGCCTGATCAACAAAATTACCTGACTTCCAGGTTTTCCCTGACCTGCGACCACCCTGATTATAACATAATTGTAAATCAAGAACCTACCGCTTGACAGATTTGATAACTCCGTTCCAAATTGACCGCACCCGGTGGTTCTTTTGTCGAACTCCTCGACCTTCCTCCTTGCTCCTTATTACTTCCTCTCGACCTTTGTCCTCCCTGAGTCGATCTAGAAGGTCTCGACGCAATCGTAACAGCAGGATATTGTTGCTGTTGTTGCTGCGGTTGTTGCTGCTGCGTCTGCAAAGTCGCAACAATTTGCCTCTGTTGTGGCGCCATTTGCGTCTGATGTTGAATTACAATCGCACCCGGCGCATGATTCTGCGACTGAACAGAAACCGCCGTCTGTAAATTCTCCTGCGCCTGATTCTGGATACTATTCTGCAGATTATTGTGCACAACATTGCCCTGAGTTCCAATCGGCAGCATTTCCTCATGCGGCCTCACAATACTGATTTGCTGTTGTGGATTTTGCTGACTCTGGATCTGAGGAGGAAGAGCATTCCCAGGATTTAAGGTCTGCGTCGTTCCGTGTCCTGAATGAAAATTCGTCTGGACGAATCGAATGGATTGCAATTGTGGAAAAGCGATGATTGGCGAACTTTGTGATTGCTGCATGTTTTTCATCAAACAACTAGTAACTGGTGTCCCGATTGCCAAGGTTTCTGGTTGAAATGGAGCACTTTGAACAACTGGCAATTGTATACAGTTGATTGATTCTGTATGAGCATCCGAACTGATGAATTGCGACGGATTCGTAGAGTCTGTTGTCGTTGAAGTGTCGCTGCATTCGTCCTGAGTTGTTACGGTGATGTTTGCGGCTACGGATCCGTCCAGGGCGGCAGCTACTAGTGGCAAGGAAACTTGCATTTCTTCCTGAACCTGCAGAAGGAGAGATAATTGACTTGATATTGCTGATTTCAAGAAAAAATTAGTTTCTTGAAACGACTTCAAAGACCAAAATTATCTCAAAATATGGGAAATAGGATGATTTTTCACGAAAATAAGGGAATAAATCATTTTTAATAAAATTAAGGAAAGTACCATATTAGATTCAATATTAAACGCTTGATTTAAATTCCTAATTTTCAACTAAACAGTTGAACTTTCAATCAAAAAAGACGATTTTTCAAACAAAATAGTTAAATTTTTTTAATTAAACGGTCGACTTTTCAAACCAACTCCAACTAAAAATCGCAAAATATATTAGATGACATTTCAATCAAAAAAGATTTCGATTTTATATAAAAAACAATTCAATTCAACCAAAAAAGACGAATTTTCAACAAAACATATGAACTTTCAACCAACAAAATTATTTTTAACAAAATAGTTCAATTTTCAACCAATGAGATGTCAGATGAATCTTCAAAAAAAAAAAAAAATTTAACAGAGTAGTTGTAATTTATATCAAGTAGCTCCAATTTTAAATAAGTAGTTGAATTTTAAACGAACTAGTTGAATTTTCAACCAAAAAAGATTAATTTTCAACGAAAAATATAATAGTTGATATTTCAATCAAAAAATATTGTTATTTAAAACCAAAAACAGTTGAATTCAACCAAAATAGATGACTTTTCCATCAAATACATGATCTTTCAACCAAAAAATATTTTAATTTTAAATAAAAAAAATCGAATTCAACCAAAAAAGAGGAATTTTCAACAACATACATGAAATTTCAATAAAAAAAAATTTAAACAAAATAGTTGAATTTTCAACCAAAAAAGATTAATTCTCAACGAAAAACATAATAGTTGATATTTCAACCAAAAAAGATTTTAATTAAAAACAAAAAAATAATCGAATTGAGCCAAAAAAGACGAATTTTCAACAAAATACATGAACTTTCAAAAAAAGAAAAAAAATTCAACAAAATAGTTAAATTTTCAACCAACAAGTGGTCACATGAATCTTCAACAAAAAATGCATTTTTAACAATGTAGTTCAACTTTCGACCAAGTAGTTGAATTATCAACTAAAAAAAGATTAATTTTCAACGAAAAATATAATAGTTGATATTTCAACCAAAAAATATTGTTTTTAAAACCAAAAACAGTTGAATTCAAGCAAAATAGACGAATTTTCCATCAAATACATGATCTTTTAACCAAAAAAGATTATAATTCAAAATAAAGAACAATCTAATTC
>JAABKJ010004219.1:0-24683 GCA_011634705.1 Andricus grossulariae
CAAGCTTTCCAACAGACAGATGATAAGTCTATGAGAGGTTGAATCGAAAGCTTTGCGGTAGTCAATCCAGGCCATTGGTCTGTAGGATTCTGACTTATCAGCATCCTTGCCTTTCTTGTGTAGAAAAATGCAGTGACCCAGTTTCCATTTTTCTGGGAAACAGTCGGTGTTTAGACACCAGTTAAAAAATTTTACCAATCTGTTTTTAGTGAGTGGGTCCATATTTTTAAACTGTTGTATCATGATCCCTCTGGGCCTGGCGCTTTTTATTTTTAAATGTTCCCTTGATTTTGTCTACCTCAAACACGTCGGCTTTTTCCAGAGTTTGAGGCGGTGTGATGATGACTTCATTTGGTTGTTTGCTTGTGATCACTGCTTCTTTCACTATTGCTGAATCAACGAGCTTGTCAATCGTTTCTTCAACTGTGGTTGTCCCAGGACAGACAGGCAAAACTGTGTCGGGGTTTTAAAGAGATTTTTGTATCACCCACAGTTTTCGTCTATGATTGTCGGTATTCTTTCGTGTTGCTGTCCAAAGTTTTTCATTCCAATCTGCTAGCTAGTTAGTTGAGTCTTCGTAATTTATTTCTTTTCCTGATAAGTTGCTGGGTTTCCGTTCGTAATGTACAGATTTTAATTGAAGCTTCTTTCAGAGGAGCAAGTTGATCAAGAGCTTGTTTAATAGTATTTTCAAGATCTTCAATTGCTTTTTCACAATCTTCATTGGTCTTGATTTCGTAGTAAGTAAAGTCACTACTCAGAAGATCTGTAAGTGACTTGTATTCCTCGTATTTAATATTTTTCAGTTCTCATTTCAGCGATATGACTTTTTCGGAGTGTACATCCAATTTGAGAAGCCATGGTCGATGATATTATCCAATATCGGCAGTTCTTTGACTTGTGCGTTTATATTTTTAGTTGTGGATAGTGCAAAGTCAAGACTCCCCGAGCCCCGATGCAGCGGCCTCGACGGCTCAGCGCAGCGCCAAAGATTTGATCCCCAACTCACTGCCTCATTTATGATCTTGCCTCTTGGGTTTATGGTATTATAACCATGAACTGGATGCCTTGCGTTAAAATCTCCCACCAAAATCGTGTTGGGTTTTGATATCAAATATTTAAGGATTTTTTCTACTGTTTTATTTCTACCTCTTATCAGTATATAGATCCCAAACAGAGCGAATTTTTCCTTGTTTGTTGTGAAAACGGTTATGCTGCAGATTTCAATGTACTCGCTTATATTTTTCCATTGAACTTGTTTATTACCTTGCCGTTCCATTTTGTGTAGTTTGTAGCGTACAAGTTTGTCCCAAGATATCTGTCAAATTTAACAGATATCTCGGATAACCCCTGAATGTGCTTTTTGGCTTTAGTCTGTGAATGGCATTGATGTTACAGTGCAGGATCTTAAGACCTGCCATTGATAATAGTTCTTAAAAATATATGACTAGTCAAGAATTTTTCTTGATAGCTAATTTGATTGTCAAAGAGATCAGTATAAATTTTTGCTATTTGTTGGCAATGACTTACCGACTCGAAATCCATTTTAGTCACTATTTCGTCTAATACATGAAAGATAGCATCGATGGCTCCTTCGTGAATGTTGACGCTGCTTCCCCCTTTTTGTTTGTTGCTTCACATTTTTTGAGGCTCCGAAAGTAGAAGCTACTTAGGCGTACGAAACAGTTTTAACAACGCTCGCACCGTTCGATTGAATATTTCTATCCTTAGGTTTCTGCCGTTCTACTATCAGATTTTTAGCTTGAGTTGCTCGCTTAGATTTGTTGTTTCTGTTGACATTCCCCCTCCTTTGTTGTTTCGTTTGATTTCCGACTGGGACAGTGGACAAATTGATTTATTTGCTCTATGTCCTTCTTGTAGACAGTTGGAGCAGACCTCAATTATTGTTCCTTTAGCCATTTTTGGAATCGTTGCTAAAATTTGTTTCCTTCCGCAGTGAGCCTTCACATGTCTGAAACCGTAGCAATTTTCGCACTATATGACAGGCGTGCTTTTGGTTTTATAATTAATTACTTTAACTTTCTGGCAAAGGATATTTGTAATACCTTTGATGTCCGATGTTGGAATAGTTTTATCAAAAATTAAGAGCAAGGAACGTTTGCTTTCAAATTGAATTTCCATTTTTCGCTCGAATCCATATCTGTTTTTAGTGTCAGACATGATTTCGTTCTCATTAAAGCCATCAGAGTATAAATATTTGATAAATAATTTTTTATTCGCCTTACTCCCAGCTTTGATTCCGTGCATCAAGAATTCGACTTCACTCTTTACAAGCACATCTATTATTTACTTTTTTGTGTCCATCCTCATCGCCGGCTTTTAAATATGAATGACCAGCATCTTTATTTATGCGCATTGAAGATTTTTTCGATGTTGCGAGTTTGGTTAGTTTCTTGATTCTATCACCTTTAAAAAGTTGGTTGCTTATTATTATGGGGGGGGGGGGGCAATGACACGAGTCTGCTACTGTTCGCACTCATACCTCGATCAGCGGTCTCCATCTTTTCACCTTGCTGGGCTGTCATCATTCTGTTATTGTTTTTGTTTTTGTGTTCTAGAAGCAAGTCAATTAAATTATCACTATCGCCGCCCTGTGCCTCAGTTTCTTGAATGGCCGAGAATTTGTTTAAAATTTCGACTTCATTTCTAATGATCGGGCCCTTCACCTCCTGTTTCTTTTTAGGTTCTTTTGTGGAATTCTCAGAATCAACCTCCAGCAAGTCAACCCGTCGTCTTTTGCCCTGTCCTGTTCCCAGCACTGGCCTATTTTGTACAACATATTCGATGCGAAAAACTTGTTCTTCTGCACTTCCGCCGTACTCACATTTCAGTGTTTCCCACTGCGTGAATTCGTTTTGTAACAAACCGCGAATTTGTATTTTTTTACCACAGTAGTCCCTACATGCATAAGATTAATTTTCAGCCCATCAGAACCCACTTTCACGACCATAAAAGTCTTACAGCAGTATAGCTCCCCACACTTGCAGTTCTTTATTTTCTGTCAATATTGTCCTTTACTGGTAAACCCTTCCCAAAAGAAAGGTTCACAGAAAGGAAAAACACGTGTCGCTTACTTTTTTAAGTACTTCAACATATATCAAGAAGAACTAAATCTGAGGTGGAAATCTAATACGAAAGTTCCCTAGTCAGTTAGAGAAAAAATACAGTAACAGGTTTCTAATATTTTTGGCAACTGTGTTCTTTATAATTAGGTTTGAGTAATAAGTAAGTCATCCTCAAGGTATGTCCAGAATGTTTTGTAGACCGGGAAATCGGGAAAACCCCGGGAATTATATTTATCCGGGAGAACCCCGGAAATTTTATTCAGGATCGGGAATTTTTTTCTTTTATCGTAAAATCTATCTTTTTTTATTGTTTAGTCGAGAATCAGAGAGAGGAAAATCTGATTGATTCACGTATCGTATATGATACCATAAAAGTTTTACGATGATTGCTTAACATTTATATATGTTAATTTTTATGAGAGTTCAAATGTTATCTCTTTAATAGGTTGAAATCTATCAGAATTCTTTATAAAGGAAGCCAGGATGAAGGCATTATGCCAATTATTTGAGAAGATATTTAAAAAATAGTCTAAATTTTAATGGTAAAAACTACGATGTGTGTCACCGTCCCGAAATTCATTATGAGTAGTCAAATATTTTTCAGAAGTGTCGTCCCGAATTATCGGGACGACACTTTTCAAAATCCGCCAATTTTATTGGGATGACCAGACCAGCCTAAAAAAAAAAGAATTTCAATCTTTTTAAAATATATGCACAGCAGGTAAAAATATTTTAAAATGTGGGAAAAATTACTATTATCACGATTTATATCATTTCGACTTCAGCGTTTCAAAATATTCTCTCATTTTATAGTATGCAAAATTAACATGGCGCGTTGTCGAGCATTTAAAAAAATATTATGCAACAAATGGTGAACTTTATTCACTCTTATTTGTAAACAACATTGATAAATCGAATTTGAAGTATACTAAAATCTTCGTAAGTATAACATTAACAATTTTAGTCTCAATTATGATTAGTATGAATAATTAGTTTCGAGTTTCATGATAAAATAGCAAGGTCGCAGTTTTGCATTTTTTGCAATGCCAGGACTTTTGAAAACTTCAACTCTATAATATTAAAACCTATTCTTGATTATTATTTTTTTCAACTCAATGTAAGTAATGTCTGTGAATTTCGAAAATTAAAATTTTAAAAATATTATTCAGAAGTTGATATGAGCACTTTATTGAGATATATTTCGAAAAAAATTATTAATCAAAGAAAATTTAAAAATTGTTGGGACTGGGAATGGTCATTTTTTGGAGAATCACACATATACTTTTAATAAATTTTATAATAAAAAACCTCATGATTACTTATTTCATATATTTTACATCAATATTTTAGCAGAAAAAATATTTAACAGTTCATTAGACATTTAACAGTTATAAACAGTTCAAGAAAGCTTTAGGTGGGCTAACATTATAAGTTTGGGGTTTTTGGCTAAAATTGACTTTTTATATTTTGAAACAAATGCTCGCTATTTTGTTAGTTTCGAACTTTTCTCAATTTTCGGATGGACTTCGAAAGAGGACTTTAAAACTGATCAGAATCCGTAAAGAGAATTTAAATATCTAAATTAGATAAAAAATATAGAAGTTTAAATAAAATACGTATTTTTTTATTTAAATAGACTTCTTAATTAAAATACTTGTAACTTCGTGACAATTTTTTTCATAAATTGGAAAAATACGTCACCTAATTTCCTCTAAAAAATGGCATATTTCCTCGCAGAGAGATTTTGCGACTTGAAGTGTAGATCATGACTGATTTGAAATTGATTCGATCTGATAAAATCAAGACGATAAAAATATGCTTTCAACGTCAAATCTCGAATGGAATTGAAGGTTTAGATGTCCAAACAAATTTTTAA
This sequence comes from Andricus grossulariae, assembly GCA_011634705.1. Taxonomy (NCBI): domain Eukaryota; kingdom Metazoa; phylum Arthropoda; class Insecta; order Hymenoptera; family Cynipidae; genus Andricus; species Andricus grossulariae. The sequence goes on from JAABKJ010004219.1 coordinate 4,963, forward strand.
TTCAGCGAATTTAAAATATCCTCGAAAATGATAATAAAATGTAAGCATGAATTTTCTAGAAATTGGTTTGACTTAGGCTTTGAAATGGAATGATTGCCCTTCGTTTGGAACTGAGTTTTTTGAGGAAATTTAATTTTTATATTAATTTTCTATATATGACTATTTGATTAAAGTTTTTTAAATGTTTTTTTTTAAGGTTCGCGAGAATGGTGGGTGGGGTGCCCAGCGGGTGGATGAGGCGAATCCTCCTCTTTCTCGTCCTGATTACTGGGGTTCTTCTGATAGCAATGTTTGCGCACGCACCACCTCTTGCTTCTCTACAACCATTCACCGCTCGAAGGTAAGCAGAAACAAATTACAGACTCATAATTCATTTCTATTTCATCCCGCGTCTGCTGCAGTTGGCACCATTATCATTCTATTGTAGATATTCAATTTCCCCACAAAGGGGAAATAACATTTTACGGACCTGCTTTACTATTAACATTTTATTACAATTTATTTTAATTTACACTACCTTCAAGGATTGAACGGCTAGTTCATAAAATGAAGTAGCAAATTCAGGGTGGCCACTCACCAGGAAACCGGGAATTAGCCTGGAATTTTGAGCACTGGGAAAAAGTCGGGAATTTTGTTGAAAATCGGGATTAAAAAAAAATGTTCTTACTTTTTCAATCAATATCGTCTCGCTATTTGGAAGAAAAATATGTTTTTGGAATTGTGCTAAGTGTAACCAACCAAATCCGTTAAAACATCGAAAATCATATTATATTAAAGATTTTAAACTTAATATTTCGCTCAAAAATTAATGTTCCTTTCATGCTATATATTTAGGAATTAAAGCTTGTGTGTGATGGATCGTTCAAATACTAAAGTTCCTTTTATATTTGTGAACGGAAACTTTATTTTTATATATTTACCATAGTATGTAATTACATGGGTCACCAAAATTTATATAATTTATTAAGCTGATGCATTATAAAGTTATAATTTAGAGATACCCTAAATGTTTCGCAAAAACATGTTATATATTTTGTCTTCAAATATAAAATTTGCCCACTTCCGGTCATCTCGGGGACATAAAAGTATAATGTTACCAGATTAAAAATCTATATTTTTTATCTTGGATTCCAAAAACGTGAATATCTCCTAAACTAGGATCGACAATATTCAAGAAAATTCCCCTTTTTCTCGCTTCTTCGTTCAAATGCGTACTGAATATTCGAACCCAATAAGACAATCCAACTATTTTTGGTTGAAAGTTAATTCTTTTAAATTGAAAAGTCTATTACTATTCTAAATTATTTGTCTTTTTGGCCTAAAAATTCAACTATTTGGTTGAATATGCAGCTGTTTGGGTTGAAGTTTAATCTTTTTTGTTTGAAAATTCGATTATTTGGTTAAAAATCATCGTTTTTGTTGAAAATTCATCGCTTTTGGGTTAAACATACCACTATTTTGTTGTAAACGTAATATATTTCGACTTGAAATCTCAGGAATATGGTACCTACATTAATGTTATTTAAAGTAATTGATTGCTATATTATTCCTCTGTTTGATTGAAAAATCACTCTATTTCTCTGTTTTCAGATAATTTTGGGCTTGTGAAATCAGAAATCACTTTTACAATAATTAACGTTATATATTTGACCTTGGAGTTGCAAAATGTATAATTTTTTCAAATTGTATATAATAAAGCAATTAGTTTTGAATAATTATTAATATAAACGCTTGAAAGTCGGCCGGGAAATAGCTTGGAATTATTTTTTGAAGTTTGAGTGGCCACCCTGCTAAGGTTAGTTGGTGAATTGCATTTATTATTAATTTGCGAGCTTTTATTAGATATCGATCTAGAAAATCTGGAATAATCATTAATCAGGCAGTCAGGATTATTCAGGGTCGCTATCAAAGAACAATGGCCACCCTGATTACTTTTATTTTCGAACAAATTTTACAGCTTGAAGGAGTTTCCACGTCATTTTGTTTCTGGTGTGGTTGGCAAGAAAGACACTACCAGACCGGAAGGACAACTATTTGAATATTCAGAAAGTCTTAGGTAAAACTTGTAAAACAAACTGAAAAGATTCGCATTTTTCGCTACGATATACCGCCAGTCTTTAGAAATAAACCCTCAGTATAACAAGGAAGGCTTTTCAAGTTTCATCCCTTCGCTATTGTAGTTGTCGAAATAATATCAAATTCTCCTTTCATATTATTGTCTTAGAATGCTAATTAAACCATTTTTCATGACGCACCTCTGCAAGGAAATTTATCTAGTAAATAATTTTTTAATTAAAGAGGGAAAGATTCACTCAAATATTGTTAAAAATGAAGTTTCCAGCTCAGAATATCATTGAATCAAAATTATTTGAAGAAAAAAATGATCAAAAAATATTACGGATAAGACATTTGTGAGATCTTCAATGAATACTTTTTTCAAAATATATACATTTTTTATTAGAGATATTTGAGTAGACGTAGGGGAGATTACTCTACAGTAGATTGTCATTAATTAAAATTTCCAATATATCTTAAATAGTTAATTATGATTTTAATTTATTAACACTTCTAGGGTCCTAACTATTAATCAAATTAAATTATTTATTTTGCATACATTAGTATTTTTAATTAATTATTATCTACTGTAGGATCGGTTCCCCTACATTGTTTTCGTAGTATGTTTATTCTGACATTATTTTCTTGTCACTCATTCACTCAATGGCACTTATTTGTTTTTTCACTGGTCTAAGGTCAGCTAACTGTTATATCGCGGCACGAGTATCTAAAAAACAGAACACGTATTACATTCAGAAACTAACACACTAGAAACAACTGTTACTCCTTATAACTACTGTTATCCTAAAAAGTTTGTGAATTAATAAAAGAACAATTAATCTTGTTATTTGAATATTTACAAAAAAAGTATGATGGTGGTTACCGGGCTGGGAAACTGGGGTTTATTTTACCATTTGTGGTGACCCAGAGTATAATCAAAATTTGCAATAAAAATAAATTATTCATGTTTCTACATTGAATTGCTAATATTATTTGGAACTATAAAATAGTTGATATAATCTTCTCTAAATGTATTTTTTAATTTCCTCTCTTATAATTTATTATTCTATTATATTTATTTTTATAATGAGAATTCAGATACTGTAGAATTCACGGCTTAATTAATTAACATCGTTTTGCCCCTCGATAATTGTCATCGCTACTCGTATTTTCTATTTGTGAAATGAATTGATCGATTTCGTCCTTGGCTTGAATTGAAATTTATTTAAATTGTTTTTGTTCGATCGTGCTGAAATAGCAGGTATTTAAATTTGAAGAGTGGAGTGTGGTAACTAGAGTTTGTAAGAAGGAGTTTGCGTGTTTCAGGACATTCCAGAGTCCTTGGTCTTGGGTTTGCAATGAGAATCGTTGTGAGAGAAGAGCTGTCAGATCTTCGAGGACCTCCTTTGCAACTTGTGCTGCCACTTGTGGTGGAAATACTCGCCTAATTTGGCCTAGACCAACAGGAAACACCGTTCTTAGCGGGAATCATGTAACGTTTCATTTTCAGCAGATTGAACTGATTACACTTGACACCACCGATCAAGAAATCAGGAATCTGCTAGAACAGGCCAAGGAAGTATTTTTAGGTATATGATTATACTGAGCCTTGATTCCTATCGTTTATTTTAATATGTATCGATTTAAGAAACCTCAAAGTGCAAGGTAATCTTTGAACACGAAAAAGGGATTAAAGGATTAAAAATTAAAAACTATTTTCTCGATCTCTTCAGTACAGCTTAGTGGGTAGAGCACCCGACCGGCAATCGGAAGAGCTGGGTTCGATTCCCAGCGGAGCAAAGGAGGATCTTTTTTCACAAAAAATTTAGAATTATTTTCAAAAATTAGTCAAAAACCTTCGTTATGCTTTCAGGCATTTTTACTTAACTAACTTCTAACTAACAATGGGCCAACAATTGAACAACAATTGGAAACTAGTTTTTATTTTTAACAACTATTTAATGAAATAATGAAATAATAATAATAATTATTATTATTTATTACGAAGATATTACAAAAATAAAGTTTTATCCATACATTTGGTTCCATTGTTCCACGGTAAGGTGAAAACTCTGTCCTGATGATAGGTCGTTGCCAACCCTGAAAATAATGTAGATTATCTTGTTTTTTTTTAATCCTTTTATTTAAAGGAAAAATGGAAGACAAATTATGAAGTTTGGGTCTTTAAGCAGCTGAGCTATAAAAAAAATGTAGAAAAAAAACAAATCTTTAATGCATGTAATCTCCCACATGACATAAAATGTAAATGGGGTTCTGCCCTCTTTTTCCAAAATTATTTTTTGTATAATAAACAACGATATTCCATCATGTATTATTATTTACCAAAAGAATATATTCGAATATTTTGCAGTACTTTAGAATGTTATTGAAAGTTTGGAGGTTGAATATTCTTGAATTTTTGAGTATTTGGACCAGTATGCGTTAGAAATATCAGGATATGCAAGTATTCGTTTGACCTTAATGAGGTCCATTAAGCTAGTTCCTCCACAATCGAATTTCGGCATTCTTCATACCTCAGAATTTTGGGCTTTTTGGGCACCAATTAAAATTTTTAGGCTTCTTTACATTTTTCAAAAAATAAATTTTCTTGTGGAGGTGTTAGCTTACATTAACCTAGCACTTCCACTATATAAAATCACAACATAATAAAAATTCAATTCCACCAGAATTTTCGGCTTTGTGGGCCGAATTTTGGCCTTCAACCCTTCACGTTGAAAATCACCCCCTTTATACCACACATATTTGACTTTGCCATAAAATATACTTTTTTTAAATTTCTCAACGTGCATAGAGTGTCTGATTTTTGGGCTTCTCAAAAATACCATCTTCGATATTTGGGCGCCAACCCTTAACGTTAAAAATCAAACCTTTTATACCACGCAGATACGATTTTCTAAAAAAAAATCTCTTGAGAATTTTGCAGTGTCAATAGAATCTGATTTTTGGGCTCCTCAGATCTATCGATTCTGGGTAGCCCAATCCGCGGCCCTGAGCGTCCCTTGACAGTTATACCGGGTGCCACAAAAATCCCGGGACGGCTGAATATTTCCTCAAGTAAGATATTTTTTAGGGAGATGGAGGTCATTATTGAAGTAACTTTCAACGAGGAATTCAATTGTGACCTTCATTTTGATCTTGGCGATGACCTTCAAGGTCATTTCAAGGTCAACTTTTTAAAAAAATGGGAACCCCTTTTTCCATCGACCATCGATAGAGCGGGAAATTTAACGTTCAAATATGTAGCATGTACCCAGGTCATACGTGAGTACATTGTAACCTAGTAGGTCACCCTAAGGTCATTTAAACTTGAAGAAGATTTGCATACCTCTGGGAATAGAAGCTTTGCAAATTTTGTTCGTTAAGACCAAAGTTACTAACTTTAAAAAGGCTTATGCAGTAGTGACCTTAAGCATGGCCTTGACGATGAACTTGAAGGTCATTTCAAGGTCAATTTTTTTCCATTGGTAACCCTTTTAATGCTACAATGTACCTATGTATGACCTGGGTACATATTTGAACGTAAAATTTCCTGCTCTATCGAATGCCGATGTAAAAAAGGGGGTTTCCATTAAAAAAAAGTTGAACTTGCGGTTACCTTGAAGGTCATCGTCAAGATCAAAATAAAAGTCACTATTGAATTCATCGTTGAAAGTTACTTCAAGAATGACCTTGACCTCCCTGAAAAATATCTTACATTCGTTTAATTAAAATCGAATTACTACTTGCAGATCCTGATATTTCTGACGTATAATGTCCTGTTTCTAAAATTTTCCACAATTTTCGAGATTACTCTTGAGCTAGATTTTTCTACAATTCTGCAATATTCTATATATTTATGGAATTGTATAGATTATTCTGCAATGGCTTAGCATCTTTTGGAATTTTTTAGAATGTTGTGCGATGTTATGGAATTTTTAAAAACATTCTTCGTTTCTGCATTCTTCTGGGAAGATTATTCTATAATGTTCTTGATTTTTCTAGAATATTCTGGAATGTTCAAACTTTTTTATGAAAGTTCCGTAATTTTCTGGATTTTCATAGAACTTTACAAAATACTAGATATTTCTGGACATTTATAAATTCTTCTGAAATTTTTTAGAATCTTTTGGAATGTTATAGAATGTTTTAGATCATTTCAGGATGTTACAATATATTTTCAATTTTATAAATAAATTCCCAAATAATTATTTGAGAATTATTGTTCTGGAATGTTTTTTACTTTTGTAGAACATTCTGAAATGTTCTCGAGTGTCGTAGAATAATTTTTAATATTCTAGAATTGTCTTGAATTTTCTGGAATGTTCTTGGATGTTTAAATATTTCTAGAATGTTTCAGAATGATCTAGAACATTACGAAATTCTGGAATGTTCTAGAAATTTACAAAATTTTCTATAATGTTAAAGCATATTTTGGAATGCTCCAGAATACTCAAAAGAGTTTAAGAATTTTGCGGAATTTTCTGGGCATTTATAGAATATTCTGGAATGTATCCATTTTGTAGACTTTCCGTTCATGTTCTGATTTTTAGAGATATTCCTATTTTTATAGAGAAGCTACATAATAGTAGAGACAAAAATTTCAATGTAACCTAGTCTCAGGATTTGATGTTACATAGATTTTGATGTTAAATACAGTGGAGTCTCACCTATTTCCATCTCCCTTATTTCGTGTCGCCTCTATTTCCCGTCAGCTATAGACGGTTATTTCCATTTGCGCAGTTCCGGCACACGACTTTTTCGAGAAAATATTATAAACGTAAAAGTCATAAATGTACAAATAGTAATATTTCTCAAGTGTAGAATCTATTTTTTCAGTCATGCTCCATTCTTTTGTCGATTCACGACCTTTCACTTTCAAGAAATAAAATATAATATCCTAAATGTCAGGTTAGTGGTACTCTAGCCTCAAATTTCGGATATTTGCTTCTATTCCGTGAAACTGAAAGGTCTTCAACGGATAAAAGGATGAAGAAACAGAATTGCGCAAATGCATTCTACACTCAAAAGATTTCTATGCAGACCTTTATAACTTACCTTTACGTATCGGAGATTTTCTCCAAAAAGTCGTATGCAGTTGCAGTACCATGTACTAACTTCCTGACGGCTGGCATTTCCACCATCGACGTGATGCCATAAAACTTACTGTTCCGTGAAATATTTGAGTCGTTTTTTGATTCTATAATATTGATTTTTAGTTAGCAAATTGCCGTACGCCAACAAAAACACTGGAAAGAAACTTGAAAAAAAACTGATTGCATGCATGCAGACTAACGGACAACGATGTTTCAACTGCGCAATAAGCCGGCTGCGCAATAAGCTGGATATCCACTCGCCTGAACCATGTCCATAATGTTGCGCAATATACTCGACTCGGAACTCGCGCACTCGGCTCTTCCGAAGGCAAGAGTCGCAACCGTCTCTCGCCCTACGCGCTGAGACACTGCGCGGGCCAGCAGTTCTAGAAATGTCGAGTGTATTTATTTGTATTATTATTGATAGAATTTATTATTGATTTCAAATCTCCCGTGCTGGATCGCGGTAGAGGTGGGGCCCCCTCCAGCTTGGAAATGAAAGAATCGTTTCTTTTCAAGGTCACAGAAATAGGCGAGACTTCACTGTAACGGTGTAAAAATATGAATAAGCATTGAACGTATCAATGAAGGAAAAATGTAAAAATAATTCAGATAAAATGAGAACTTACCAAATTGTCGATTCTTCAGCACGTGGTAAACAAATGAGGCTGTGAAGAATTTAAGGATATCGGGCGAAGTCTTGATTTTTGGTCATTCGTTTATAACCAGAATTAAATTAAACGATTGCTTAACATTAAACACGATACTTTGTGAAACACTTTCCAACTTTAATATTCAATTAAAGCGAAACCGTGCGTTTGGAAGAAGTGCCAATTGCATTCAAAACAGATAAATATCACCGGCGTCAACCGACGTCACGTCGAGAGGACTCTAGCTCCATCACTCGAACTCGAAGCGTACAAATTGATCGATCAAGAAAATCATTAAACTTATTTTTTTATCTGGGTCGCGACTTGGCCGAGAAACCGTGAAAGACCAGGAAATGGCCGGAAATTTTATTGACTGAGAAAGAACCGGGAAATGACCGAGAATTTAATTAAAAACCCGGGAATTTACTTCTGGTCGCAGTGAAATTCAAGTTCTGATTATTTAAATAAATTTTGTCAATTTAGAAAAGTGATTTCCACTTTAACTACAGTCCCAGGGCATATTTTTTATTTCAATTAAAATTTTTTTAAGTGCAAATATTTGGATTGTATCATGTATGGATTTAACTGTACGGAGGTAACACCTTTGAGAAGGCGATAAGGAATCAGCATTACTGGCATTATCATTTCTGACAATCAAATCAAGAGAATCCAACTAAGAGAGTCAAAATACTGCGTTACATAATTCATTGTAGATAGCTGTATATGTTTTATAAAATTGATTATTTTATAAATGCAAGGCGACGGGTGCAAACTAATATAGAAAATTACATTTGAGTAAGTTTACCCAAATGCAAACCAAATGTAACCTAGGTTTTTTCCTGAATTTTGAAATAGTGCTGCTATTGTGATTTTATAAAAAACATTTTCGTAATATAAAAATCCTTTGCGACTATATCAACTCTGCAAACTTACGTGCATAGCAAAACTGTAGTATACAATTAAATGCATTTCTAATAGTAAACATAACCTATAACACTATGAAACTTTTAATATAAGGCAAATATTAGGATTTTTATTGTAACAAATATATAGGTATAGGTAAGTACAGATTTTTACTCACTCTGGAAAGATAGAATCACGAGTAGAGTGATCTCTACTTATTTCTGTCGAACAATTATGGTCTGATGAGACAATGAATTCAGACATGGATTAAGCTGATGATACATTCACCAACTTGGCTGGAAGCTCTTCTTTATCACTGCTAGGACCATTTGTTCTTTTTCTTTTCGATACCTGAGATTTGCATAACCGATAATAACTGCACATGATTGTTGCACTTTATTATACACTCGCACCTATACTCTATCTTGATCGACGCGACCGCAAACTGGACAGCGTAGACCCAAAATCTGATAACGGGTTGAATTCTGGTGAACTATGGTTTGCTACGGTAACGAAGGAATAATAAAGAGAGGCATATATTACGCTTAAAAACATGGTTTTCCAAAAAAAAAGGAAACCTACGACCATGCGCTGCATCACTGCTGGGCCAGACATTGGCTTTTACTATTAAAACATGTTTTACCAGAGGAAAGACGAAGTTTGGAACAGCAATGCACCGAGTCTGGGCCGAACTCTGACTTTTCCTCATAAAACATGCTTTGTCGTGATAAAAGTGACACTTGGTCCAGTAATGTGACATCACTGGGCCAAGCATCGGCGGTGGATCGACAAATTTAAATAGCCAATATAGGCAGCTAGTACTGGCACACACTGGGCCGATTAAAATGCCGATATTGGCCCAATAACGTTAGCCGATTTTTGGCTGCCGAAATTGGACCAAGCCTGTGCCGTGTGTTCAGCTCCGGGAATTCGCACTTGAGACGCTTTAGTAGTTTACTCCGTGCAATAAAAACTACTTTCTCATCAGAAAATATGGGATAAAATACGGACAATTATTCAATCATAGTCTTCGGTGAATTATACATTATCTTTTCAGTCTGAAATAAAAGCAATGTAATAAAGGTTTTATGCATGTCTATAACGTCATGCTCGTAATAATTAGAACACATTTTTTTACATTTAGTTCAATTAAAAGGGTAGGGAGAGTCGTGGATGGGCCGACTACACCGTTACGTAATTTGAGTAGGGGTAGCTGTGCTAGAGTAGGTCACAAAAAAGTCTAAATGTTTTATATAATGTATAGTAACATATTAAGAATAATAATTTACGCTGTGGGAAGACTTAACAATTCATTTAACTATTTCTGTTTAAAAACAAATTTATTTGCATGTTCCAATAAATTCAAATGACCTATGCTTTTAAAAGTGACCTACTCTAGCATAGTTTCGCCTACAGCCGCTTCAAGGTTAAAAGTTTACGTAATTTGAGAGGAAATTCATCTTCCTTGTTTAAAGACTATTGAATACAAACTCAGTCATTAATAGAGCTGCAAATTAGAATCCAGTTTCCAACCTGTCAGTATCAGACTCGTCAATCGATCACTGTATATTATTGATTATTTACTTTGTCATTGTCGTAAAATTTGGCATATAAAATATATGAGAAGTAAGCGAACAAAGCATGATAAATCCATTTGAGATGATTCCTTGATAATTAAACAAATTCTGTATCTCAAAAACCCCAGAGATAGAAGAAAAATTCAAATATCACCATATAGAGGAAACCATCCAGCTGGTTATCCAATATTATCGAATTATTGAATCTATTAGCGTGGACTTATGCAGTTTTTATAACATATTCAACACCTTACTAAGAAATGAAGTAATTTTAAGAGAAGATGTTATTTTGAAATTAATCAATGTTTTTTATTTCTGGCCGATTACACTGATGTTTAGAAACGTACTTCACTCATTTTAACTCATTTTGTGTAATTATGTTACCCAAATTGACTTTCTTGAATATATGTTTTTTCAAAACTAACTTTTTTTAAACATAACTCTTCTCAAGCCTTCTTGTGCAATTTTGTTACGCAATTTGACTTTTTTAAGTTTACTTTTTTTTTAATTTCCTTCTAAAAATAAGAAGAAAAGTACAGTTCTTGGATAAATTACACATGCTCTAATCATTAAAATAAAAATAAATTGGTTATTTCGATTATTCATATGCAAAACTGTAGTCAGGAATCAGCCTCCAAGCAAATAATAAAATTATGATAAAATTGATCATTTATAATTAAATTACAATTACTTCTTAAGTTTTCATAATTCAAAATATATCATTCATACAAAAGTAATCAATTTCATCATTCAAATCTTTTTATACGTAAAAAATAGAATGAAAGAGTGTACAGACTTTGGTCAAATTATTAATTGCTTATTAAAACCATTTAATTTCGCTCAACAGCATAATTTTTCAACCAAATAATGTAACACCAAAAAATATTTATCAAAAGGAGGAGGTATTTAGTATGTGAGTTCTGCAGATTCGAGTCGATATCCTTTGACGTATTATAAAATGTTTCAATGGTTTTAAATTTTATTTTTTATTTCACAGATTCAAATTCTGAAGAAAAGTTCTATTTAAAAAAATATATTTTAGAATAAGACGCGCAGGCAGGCTTTTTAAATTTCAAATGTTTAAAATATTACTTGTAATTGTTTACAACTTTGTCACAATAATTGTTTGAGTTGTATGAAATTTTTAAATACTAAGACCTAACGTTTACATTTTCTTGTTTTTAATTGAAAAAGTCTTAACTGAATGAAGAGAATTACAAAATACGATCTATTCGTGCGGCCGACCGGACGAGATGTATAGTGAGTGATATGATTGATACGGCTGGCCGTAAGAATATGCTCAATTGCTCAGTCTACAAAGTAACAATTGAAAAATCTAGTTTCGGTATTTTTACAACAATATTTATAAATTTTTGTCCCATCTTCATTTACGACGAAATAATTGCAGTGAATATTTCAAAGCTTTTTCAAATTTTCTCAGAATTTAAAAATGAAAAGGTTATGAATTATTTGAAAAAAAAAGAACAATTTTCTAATATCATACCAGCATACGGTTACCTGCTTTTTTTTGACTTGGCAGTGATGCTACAGTAAACTATATTTTCGTTTCATAACAATTTTGTGCTTGTTTTAAACAAATTTTATAAACAAATTCGCAGCTTGAGGAATTTTTAAGAGTTTCAGTGACTTTTTAAACGTACCTTGTTAAGCTTGCTAGTGATAGTTCAAGTTTAGTAAACTATATATTGTAATTTCATGACAAATGTGATTGTTATAAACCAATTTTTTTCACGAATGTTGTGTTTGAGCAATATTTTAGTGATTAAGGTACTTTTGTTTAAAAACGTGTTTTGTTTGACTTTCCGGTTATGCTTTAGTGAACTATATGGTCATTCAATAACCATGATTGCTATTAACAAATTTTATAAACATATACACAGTTTCAGAAATTTTTAAGAGTTTCAGGTACTTTTTTAACGTGCTTTGTTGGACTTGCCAATATCAAGCGAATAAGTGTTATAACCATGAAATGCTTGCTTATAGTAACCATCTTGCTCAAGCTATGGATTTGTTTTAACAATTTGTTAATAAAAATAAGAAATATATTTATTTTTGTTTTCTAATGCGTTTGTATATTAGTTTAAATTTGATTTTTGGGGATTCTATAGTATTTGCAATAAAAGGACTGATACTTCGCGCCGTCCCCGCCCCTGCTTCGTTTACACTCTCTCTTTTTGTAAATTTTCACGAAATTAACAAATTATTTATTTACAATAAACTATCAAGTTATGCTTCGTGAATGTTTATTTATCGAGTACACGCTAATTTTGATACACAATCATTTTGAATTAATCACGCGTTATTAAAGCAATTCTATATCTTAAATTTTACCATTTTTTTAACATTACGTTTAAATAAAGTAAATAAAAGGAATGTTTTTAAATCGGCATCGAAACAATGAATTCTTTGGTATTGATTGTAATTTATAATTATTATAATGATAAACTATAATTAATTTTTCTTTTAGAATGAAAAAGGTAGATAGGCTTTTTTACAAGGATCGTCGGTTCAAAGTTACCCTCGAATCCGGGTGAAGAAACTTAACATGCACATTGACTTGTGCTATCTGATATGAACTCGGCCTGCAGAATGACCGAGATCCTCATCGAAAAAACACATCTGTGTAGATTCGTTTTCTTTATCAGGATCTCGGCCTGCAGAATGACCGAGATCCTCATGAAAAAAAAACACATCTGTGTAGATTCGTTTTTTTTAGCAGGATCTAAGGACTGTCCCAAATCCTGGAAATCGTGTAGAAATGCTACACTTTTGTTCAGATGTATTGTTTCTTCATCAGGAATTCTCGAAAATTGCTGTAGATATGCTAATTAAGACATAATTATCTCGACATTTCATTTAAAAATTTAATAATGATTAGCATAGTTATATTCGTATTTTCATAACGAAAGCATTGATAATTATTTAAAACCACATTCACAACTTTTAATGTAGTTGTACATTTTCTATAGCTGTTTTATCGAATTTTGTTACAGAAATAAAAGGTTTGAAGGCTAGACTCTCAAATAGTATTCGACGGCTGCCTAAGGCTGCCGGTGTTAGGGGATCTGAACCCGAAAATTTTTGTATGGGAATCGATTTATGGAAGAACACTACGACCGCGAAAATAGTACTGAGGTGTGTTTGCACTGTTGTAAGAAAAAAATATTTTAACTATGCCTGTGTAAACCAATATAAGTAAACAAGCAATGAAAATTTGGCTAGTTCTGAACGAAAATTGGCTCATACCCTCTACTTAGATATATGTAATGGTTAACGAATAAAGTAAGTGAACCAAGTGCCTGAAAAATAGGTGTGTTGATCAGCTAGTCTAATATATGTCACTTAAACAGGGATGTCAATATCCCCTCAAAACAAGTACGTAATGGTAATTAACTAAAAATTCTAATATATGTACAATTTATATATAATTAAATTCAGCTCTTATATATAAATATGTTGATTTAGAAGCCCATTACAATATCACCATAAAAATCTCAAAGTTTTCGTATCCTAAGTATATTCCAATATTTTCAATGGATTGCAATGTTATGACACTTTGTTCTGTGTTTATCTACTGCTTTTATGATGTGATATGATGAAACAATAAGTTTTTGTGTCAGATAGCCTTAAAAACACAATTGACTTATAGTTGAAAGTGAACACTGATAGAGAGACAACTGCCAAACAATACAAAAAAATATATGTGAATGCAAAAAGGGGTAAAATGTTGAAATTTACAAATTACACTCGACTCACCAAATTGTGTGAGTGGCAGTTGAGCGATCCTTGAATGTAAAAAGGGGTCCTAGGGCTTGTTAGGGAAACGTAATGTTTTGATATCAGGCACAATGTATCACTTTCACAATTTGGAGTTTTTCGCGAGTTACGTGAGCGCCGAGCATAGGCGCAGGACCGGCGAGACACGCGCGTGTTAAAAAACACGACGCGGTCGTTGCTTGTACCTCGTGGGACACTCGTGAGAAATGAGACGCCTCTTGTGCGTCGCGACGACAAGGGCAGTGAAGGTCGCAGCTGCGCGTCGCCACGCAGGTGCGTGTTTGTGTGCGACCGCGATTTTATATTGGCACATGCACAGAACCTCACGAATGAAAAGATGAGAGGAAACAAGATTTGATAGTTGTAAAGCGGCGTCCGGTACTATGCACCCAATCTCCATACTAAAAATCACAACACAAAAGAATACTTAAAGTTGTCACACCTCAAAAGTTTGTTGACCCTTAACTCAGACGTAAGCTTAAATAAGGCAAAAATGTATCTAGAGTGAAGCAAATTTTATCTGAATTAAGGAAAACGTATGATCAAATTCTGTAATTCAAATAATAACCCTCTCCAGTGCATTAGGAATTCCCCCACATAGGGCCCTATATAGGAACTCTCATGGGGACCCATATGGGGATCCTGATTAATACCTATATAAAATCATATGTGCAAATTGGGTCTACACGTACCGAAAAATCTGGCTATTTGTACCGAAATTTCGGTACAAATATCCCCTTTTCCAGCTTCCACTATTCGTACCGAAAAACTGCAGCTATTTGTACCGAAATTTCGGTACCCGTCGCCACGGCCTTGTAAAAGTGAAACCTGCCTTCAAAAATATTACTTTTATAATAGGCAATCTGAAAGGGCCCGAAAAACTACTGCGCAGCTGAAGCCATTATAGGTAATTACTGCGCAGACCTTAGGTGACTTCCCCATATAGGTTCCCACTGTAGGTTCCTATATTTTATTTCATGCCCCAATTTGCCCATACGCTTTCATATAGGAATCCATATTGGATTCCCATATCGGCAGTGACGCCAATCATTCTTTTGGCAACAGCCCATCTTCGATAAGAAAAAAAAACACCACGATCATTGAAAAGATAATACTAATGAAAATAAGTACATTTATTTCAGTAATCAGGCAATTTGCAGCAAATAAAATTCATTATGTACAGATTTTTCAAAATTCAATATGTTGGATCGAAAACGCAGTGATCACAGCCGTTCAATAGTTCAATCATCATAATTATGGATACCTCATATATGTTTCACGAAGTGCTCTCTAAGCAACAATAGTGCCTCTACCTAGCAAGCTTTCCAGTTAAGCAGATCAAAAATTGAAAAATGGGCAAACAATATATATAATTGAAAAATGTTCTCCTTATGCAATTCGCTATTTTTACGCTATTCTCAGAACTTGAGGCCTCGGAATTTGGTGATGCGGGGACCGCAGGACAGAAAGAGGTAGTGTTTAGTCAAACGTGACAAACGGCATAAGGGCCGCACTCTCAGCTCATTAGTTGCATCAGGATGCGTCATACGTCCAAATCCAATAGAAATCTGTCACGCGGCTCTGTCTGTTTACGTTTGGATTCCCCCGAGTTATGCCGAAGGCCACTTCAAGCCATGCCTGAAACCGTGCTTATCTCGGGAGTTAAGTGTACTTTTCTGTTATTGTTTCCTTAGGACTTATCATTGTTTTTCTAATTTATTTTTATTAGTTGAAAACTCTCATGTTTTCAAAAGCATTTTTTTATGTTATTATAGCTAAAAGAAGATCATAGTTCAGAAACACCGAAATCAGAAACAATTATTATTCATAAAAATAACAAAATTATGAGGATACAATTTGTTCCTAATATGCAGTTTGCTAACATGTAAACCCCAGCTATATAACAATCAGCTCTAAATTAATCATACTTTTTTAGGGTCCAACTACGCTACTTTTTTTACATATATTACATTCAATTTCCAAAATGTCTTTCTGCAACCTACGGTCTATACTAACATCTAATACTTATGACTTCTTTGATTTTTTCTGGAGAAAGGCATTTTCAAAATATTTCAATTTCAAGGAGTCAACTTTTGATACTGAAGGATGTTTATGATTTTCAACCAGAGGATAGGTTTATGTTTTGGATTTAGTTTCTCGCTTCAATTTTTATTCATTTTTCGCTGTCGACGTTCTTTAAATCAACAAAATTAGGAAATAAGTTGTTTAGGAAATACTTATAATTGGTAACAAAAATTTAGAAACTCAAAATTGCAGATTCAATATCATGACAAAGAGTTTTTAAAAATTATCCGATTTGTATAGAACTGATTTATCAAGAGTTTTCTGAGTTACAGATGCCAGATATGATATAAAAAATTCAGAAATTAAAATTTCTTATCCAAAATTGCGACCAGGATTAAAAACAAATATGCGATTGGTATAAAACACATTTTTAAGAGATTCTTGACTCAAAGATTCCAAATACTGTATCATAGTTTGTTTTTTTTCAATTCGGGTCGCATGCCATAAGGGCCTAACCCTAACCTATACATTTTTGAAACTGAATTTATTGGCTCAAAAAATCAGAGAAATTCTAATACGCATCGTGACGAAAGGATTTTGTTATAGTTTCAGTTTTAAATTTTTTGTTTGTAAACATGTCATAAGGCCTAATTGTGAATTTGCGCTCAGGGCCCTGTGTGCATGGGCAGTCGCATCAAGCTCGAAACCCAAAAAATATTTTTAAATAAAACTTATTGTATCGATTCAAAGACTCAGTAGATGGTAAGCGAATTCCTACTCATTTATAAATTTGATAATTGGATTTTTTGTCACCATCCAAACTTGAGAAAACGTGTCCCTCAGGAGAAAAAAAACTTCCACTTCCATTTTCCTGGAACCTAATAATATTTTTTCATGAAATCTTTTTTTTATCGATTCAGCAACTTAATAGAATAGTACGCCAATTCTTCCTTTTTTTAAATTGAAAATTTGATTTTTATCAGCGTCCAAAGTTGAGAAAACGTGTCCCTCGATGACCTCGAGCTAAATAAATGTACACCTCCATTTTCTCATAAACTAATTAAAATTTTCCATAAACTTTTTAGGGTTTCATTCGGCACTAATTTATCTTGGGAGTGCATGTCAATTTTTTCATTAAATCAAAAATACGATTTTTGAGAACGTTTTTTGTCTCCCGGATAATGGTGAAAATGTGGGTTAGGTCATTATCGCATTCTACCCTTAATTTTTTGTATCGATTTTTTTGTCCTTCAAAACATCAAAGGAATATATTAGGAGCATAATATTTTTCACTTCTAAAAATTAATAGACACTTACGGAATTCTCATATGTAATATTCCTGAACTAGTTGATAAATATAAATTGAATTCTGCGAATTATGTATTTATGCATGTTCTATTTAATTTTACATTCTTCATTTACTTATATTAACTTATACTTGAACACTTCCTTATCCTATATGGGGCCCAATGTGGGGATTTTCAGTAAGGTGGCGTCAATCTGCTATGAAACAGGTCGAAAAAAGAGCTCCGCAGTACAACCACCCCTCCCCCCTCCGTATCATTTATCCACCAAAAACATTTAGGATGAGAAAAACAAACGGATTTTTTGCGAATTTTGATACGTTCTATTTTATTTTACATTTTTCCTGTGCTTATTTCACCTATTTTCAAGCCTATTTTGTGCTCTTTCCAATTACATATTTCACACAGAATGTATCCCCTGATTTACGTGTCCCCATCTCCTTTGAATTCGAAATTTCTAGCCTCCTAGGAACAACAGGGAATTTCTTTAAAAAATTTATAGTATGGGGTTGGGTGAAAATTTCCTACTTTTGTCTCGAATACACTCACAGTAAATCTCGGAGATATTTATCATCTAAAGTTGAATAAAAACGTTGCAAATAATTGACTACTACAATTACCGTATGTCGGATAATTGCAGGTTTAAATTTTTTGCAACGTTTTTATCCAATTTCAGATAAAAAATATATCTGGGATTTACTGTGCTACAACACCCTTGCAACACAGGCCTGCGTTTCTTTTCTTTTCCTTTCCCACTGAATGCGACTACCAGGCATTATCGATGTATTTTTGTTTTGCAGTGTTGCAATATTTCCGAGAAATAAATCAGCACTTTGAATAAAATTTTCTCACAATGTTTGTTATTTCCATCCTAAAGTATATGGTTTAAACATTAATTTAGTTCCTTTACAAAGTCTTTTACATATCAGTTTTGTTCTCTAGGATTTTTCAAAAATCACCAAAAAAGTGATTTTTGAAGCTTTCAACCCTAATATTCTTAGGAACTTGACGTGATGGGTATTTTGTTGGTGCAAATTAGTGTTCAGTGCACAAAATTACATCCAAAATTTTTAGTCGCATATAATGGGGGCAAAATCGTGCAGGCCTGTATAATGCAAAGAGTACACAGATTTGTGATAAAAGACTTATTTTCGGAAAAAATTGTATTTTATATATATAATAATCGAAATAACCGATCAACGTCAAGATGAGTACTTTTTCAAAATTCCATTGATTTATTTGATTCAAATTTTATTTGAGATTAAATTTCTGCGAAAATAAAAACGAAAATAATTAAAACTAGGAAAAATATTATAATCCATTTAAGTTTTTGATGGAAGTCTGAGAGGCGAGCCGAAGATGGCCAGAGGAATGCTGATTACTGAAGGCTAGTGCCCTTCTCAGTATACAACACAAACCAACTTTCTTCTTCTTCTTCTTCTTCTTTATACCTACACTGCACTGCACCAGAGAGGAGGACCAATTAGCCTAGGCCCGGAGATAATTCACTCCATGCAAATAAAGCGTGACCTATTTGGCCATGGCTATGGAAATTAATTGCTTTAAAGTTGATAATTTTGCCTCGAGAGATGATATTGTACAAACAAATCTTTGATTCTTCCGGTTCTAATTTCTATGACTCTTTCAGTTCTAATTTAGGTTCCAATACTCCCCTCTCCATTCACCGAAGTTGGGTGAGACTGACGTTAAAGCTAGACTCCACCTTACGAAGACTAGCTAATTATTTTGGACATGATTTTTACTCGCTGAATACATTTCTCGCATCAAATTTGTAGTTGGGCGTATACCTTAAACAATGAATTACACAAACAATACAGTAGCCTGGGAATGGATTGAAACTTTTGTTTACGAAAGGCATGCATCTGTAAAGGGTAATGTTTTCAGCGATGAGTGGAAACTGGGTGTTTGGAATGCTAGAGGGATGAATTACGTTATGGAAAGAAAATTACGAGAAACAATGCACGTAAGGAAGCTAGATGTTTTATGTGTACGTGAAACAAAGAAAAAGAGATGCGATCGTAGAATAATAGAAAATGCGAAGTTAAAGCAGAGACTCGAACTATGGTCAGAAGTAGAAAGCGAATCAGATGCTTGCCAAGAAGTCGGTCTGATAAATAACACAGGACCACAAAATCGAAACCCTTGCCACACGGACCAGACTAGGTGGGTCTTATATTTTCGGGGTCGCTGAATTCGAATCCGTTGTCCGTTTGGTCCGATCAGGTCAGGGTCAAGGTCAGTTCAAGGTCAAACTTACAAAATTCATCGCTAACCAATTAAGTCAGGGTACCTATA
>JAABKJ010004220.1:0-24683 GCA_011634705.1 Andricus grossulariae
CTGTATTTCGAAAAATGTCTGAAATCATCCATTTGTTATAAAAAATATCGTATGCGCCAAGGGGGAGAGGCACTTTTTCTGCCCCTAGGTGCATAATATACTATTACTGTGATTTGCGATTATAGATTGAATTTTTGTACTATGTATATCATGTTATGAGACACTAAAAGGAAAATTCGAATCGATTCGGTAGGGTGTCCGTCCGTCGTACTTTTTTCTTAGGAGGGAAAGTGAAGGAAAGTGATGGGACATGGAGGGGAAATTAAGGGAAAGTAGGAACTTGGATGTAGGGGACTTAAGGGGAGGGAAATTAGGGAAAATGAGGGTAGGGCAAGTAGGGCAAATGGGGAGAAATGAGTGGAGGGGAATTAGGGAAAGCAGTGGTAAATTACGGGAGGGGGTAGGGAAAGTGAAGATAAAGGAAGTAAGTTAAGTGAGGGGAAATGAGAGTGGCAGGGTAAGTGAAGAGAAATTAGGAGAGGAGAAGTAGGCGAAGCAAGGAGAAATGAGGGCGGCAAGTGGAGGAAGTGAGGGGTACTGACAGGAGGACAAGTAGGGGAAATGAGAGGAAGGGGATTGAAGAAAGCGATCGAAAATAAGGGGGGAAGAGTGCAGGCGTAGGAGAAGTGAGGAAAATAAGGGGAAGTAAGGGGAATTTAGGGGAAATGTATGGAGAGGAATTTAGGAAAGTGACGGAAAATGAGGGGAGGGAAAGAAAGGTAGTGAGGGATGATGGAGGAGAGAAAATAAAAGGAAATAAGGTGCGTGGAATTTTGGGAAATAAGGAGAGGAAAATAAGGGAAGGGGAAGTGAGGGAAAGTGAAGATAGAGGTAGTAGGGAAAATAAGGGTGGTAGGGTAGGTGAAGGGAAATTATGAGAGGAAAAGTAGGGAAAGTAAGGAGAAATGACAGTGGCAAGTAGAGGAAGTGAGGGGTACTGACGGGAGGAAAAGTAGGGGAAATGAGAGGAGGGGGATTATGGAAAGTGAAGGAAAATTAGGGGAGAGGTGAAGCAGGGAAAATAAGGGAAGAGGAAGTGAAGGCAAATGCGGGGTGGTTAATCAGGGGAAATTAAGGGAGGATAAGGAAGGGGGAACGAGGGGTGGAGAAGTAAGAGAAGTGAGGCGACGGCTAGTAGGATAGTGCGGGTGAGTAGGGGAGGGGAATTCTCGGCTGGGGAAGGAGAGTCTTAGCTGGCGAATTGAGGAGAGGGGGAAGTAGAGAAGGAAGGAGTTGGGAAGGGGAGGGGAAGCGAAGTTTGAAATGAGGAGGAGCTACAAAACCCTTTTTTGTAGGAAATTCCATTAATAGTTTTGATCATTTATCCTTTAGAAACTAAAAGTCCCTATTTGTAGAGAATGAGCATACAAATGGTCGAGATGAGAGTGTTTGGGGAATATAATAGTTTCCGCTTTCCTCTGAAGTTTGAAATCCCAGAGTGCGGTTGGCCGATAAGTTAAAAAGTCGGGAAAACTAATACGAATAAATTTAAAAGAACACCAAGTCGCGTCGCGTCGTATCGTACGTTTTCTCTGCAACGACTTCTGAGGCTGTAGGCTAGGGAGTCGAGCACTCAGGTTTCTCTCCGGACCACGGCACTAATAATTTAGTATCGTTTTAGGCTGATTGGACGAAGGATTTATGTTTCGGCGGCAATCCGTTCTACTTTTTACGTTCTTTATCGAGGGTTATTTTGCCCCCACGTAAGGTGTTTGCAAGCTTCTAATGCTAAAAGAAGTCTGGATTTATGTATTACTGCTATTTGGGTTAATGCTTCTGGTAAAGAAGAACAAGTTTGCTCTCATACTTTTCGGAATGGGTTTTTTATTTATTTATTTATTGATTGATTGAATTAATTATTGCTTTACTGACTAAGTCAGCAATAGCAGCATAACTTTTGACAAATAGTAGGAAAATATGGTCATGCAAGTTGTTAAACATTACATCGAGGGGTTCACTTTTTTTGTAATTTTTGTATAATATATATTAGGGTGATCCTAAAAAAATTATTTACCAATTTCAGCATGCATACTAGACTAAGTTGTCCTTTTATGATCAACAAATTAAAAAAAAAATCAGAATCGGATATGATTTAGGGGTCCCTTATTTGAGTTTTGTATTTTTAATTGATTTTTTCTTGTTTTTATTTTCTCTAAGTCTTGAAAATACACGTATTTAATTTGCATGCATATAAAATTATTTACTTTTATATTACCGTCATTGTAAAAAATTTCATGCAAATTTTTTAACTCATTTTTAAGGAAAATAATAACTTTTTCTCACTTGCTTCACATTTTTCTATAATAAGTAAATTTTGTTTGATTTCCTTAGAAATAAGTTTTTAAATTTTCATTAAATGATTCAAAATTATGATTATGTAAAAGGGGATAATTCTATATGTATAAAAATTTGATAAATGCATTTTCAAGACAAAATCCAAAGTCCTGTCTAAATTTTAAATCATGTGAGATCCGTTAAAATCCTTTATTAACCCCTAAAATCTATTGAGATCATCTCAGATTTCAAGAAAAATCGTAAATCATTTTATATCACTTGAAATATTCAAAATCCCTTAAAATCCGTAGAAATCCCTTGAAATCTTATAATTGCTTTTGAAATCCTATGAATCCCTTCGAATATCTGAAATCACTTAAATTCGTAGAAATCCTTAGAAGCCTTTGAAATTTAATTTCATTCAATTTATTTCCTAAAGTTCTTTAAAAATCAGTTGCAATGCCTTGACATTTTTTTTAAATATAATTGATACACTGGTTTCTTTTCAAAATCTTTTGAACTTTTCTAAAATCCTACAAATTCTTTGAAAACCCTGAAAAATATAAAAATCTCTTCAAACTCCTTGCCTTAAAAATCTTTTCGAATACCTTGGAATTGATAAAATTGATAAAATCACGTGAATCATCTTGAGATCTATAATATCTTTCAAAATTCCTTTAAAAAAATAATGAAATCTTTGAAGTCCTCTAAATTCCTGAAAATAAAAAAAAAGTCAGATAAAGTTCCTTAAAATTCCTTGAAATCTTTGATATTTTTTTTTAATTGCTTGAAATCTTTTAGACCCATTGTAATATATTACAAGCCCTTGAATTCTGTTGGAATTCTCTGAAGTCCCTGGAAAACTCTTCAATATTTTTAAAACCTTGGCATTTTCTATGATCGTAAGAAAAATTTTAAATCTCCTTTGAAAATTTTCAAATTGCTTTTAGCCAATCAGGAAGAAGTTTGGAAACATTTTAAAGGCAATGTAAAAAATAATTGCATTAGCGAGTAATTTGAGAAAATATTAGAATTAGAAGACACTTCTTTAAGACATCATAAAGTATTTTTATTAATTGACAAAGATTTTTTTAAAGCATCATTATTTTAATATATAAATTGTCCTCTTGAAAAACTCTTCCAAATCTTAATTTAGAGATAAATGAAGTTTTCTTAAATATATTAGTACATTTTAATGTTTCAAGTTAAATATTTTTTCATGATAACAGAACAAAATTTCAATTTTTCTATTTAGAACTTCAATATACTGTAAACTTGTTTCTTTTAAAGGAATCAATTACAATTTTAAAATTAAATTGTGAAATTAGATACAAACTGCAATCATGTCTTTGCTATAAGAGATCTGACATACTTAAAGGTTTTATTTCTTTCTTTATGAACCGTTATAAAGGGATAATGTTTATGATGTACTATACAGACGTGAAGTTTCAATGAGTCGACACTTTAATTGGAAAAGAAGTAGACATTTGACTTATACAATCGGCCTGAGGAGCTCATCTGTAAAATTTTCGACCCAATAATTAGCGAGACTGTCAGACGGTTGTGTTGCATTATGGTACCATTAACTTAATTTCACCGGAAGGGACATGCACGCTGAATTGTATTTAAGCAATGCATTCGAATCTAAATGGCACTTCAGTTACGATTTTTGCATTAAAACATTACATAAATTTTAATCATGTTAAATCAAATTAAAAGTAGTATTGCGTGCAATATTAGTTCAATTGTATTTAAACAGAAACAGAAGAATTTATATAATGTGAGAATAAAAATATTTATATAAAAACAGAAAATCATTTTGTATTTTCCTTCATGCCTAGTTTAGTTTCATCAGGATGGCCGCAAAACTTTGTTTGAAGATCCCCTGGAATTCCCTGTTTAATTTCTCATTTTCCCTGACCATTTTTAATTAGAAATCAAAAATTTAATCTTGTAACATTTTTAATTTAGAGTCTTTTATAAATGGAATAACACAATTTTTAATTCAAAAATGGTTAATTTATTGTTGTCAGGGTTGCCATAGCCTAATTTATTTTAACAAAAGAGACCTATATTATCCGAAAAAGTGACCAAAAGCTTTTCTGACCAAAATTTTTTAACACGAAAAGCGGCTAATGTGCATTAATAATGTGACGACCGTTCTTTTGAATTTAGAAGAATTAAATAGAATTCGATGCAATTCATAAACTTTCCAGGCGAATTTTAACAAATGCAGCATACATTCAAAAGGCTTTGAAAGAATTCAAGTTGAACTGAAAAGAATTCAAATGAAATAGAAAAAACATTTCAATCCGAAAAATGCCATTGATTTCAATAGAATTGGTGTGAATTTAAAGAAATACAAAAAAATTAAGTGGGTGGAAAACAATTGAAAAATATCAAACAATTCATCGAGTTCAGTAAGTTGGAAATTGGCTTAGAAAAATTCAAAGGAATTTCATGAAATGCCTTAGAATTTAAGGTGAGTTTAAAAGGCTTCAGGATAAATTAAATAAAAACATTTGTTTTAAATCCATTGGATTGAGTAGAATCGACAGAGGTTTAAGAATTTAAAAGGGTTCAGAATAAATTCATAACAATTCAGGGTGAATTCCAAAAAAATTAAAATTAATTGCAAAAAACATTTGAATATCTCTTCAAATCTTTAAACCCTACGATATTCCTCACTTCTCGTAAATAAATTCTTTGAAATTTATTAAAATATTATAAAATTACCTAAAATTCCATGAAATCTTATAACATTTCCTGAAATCCTGAAAAATTAATTAAAATAACTTGAGATCTGTTAAATCCCTCAAAATCATTGAACTCCTTGGAAATTTTATGAAATATCATGAAATCTTTTCAAATGTCTAGAAACCTTATAGGTGCTGTAGAATCGATCCACATCTTCCGAAATTTGAGGAAATTTTTTATAACCACATGCAATTTTGTTTAAATCCCTTAAAATGCTTTGGAATCTTTGAAAATGGCCTAAAATATTTTAAAACCTTTTTTAATCCTTTCAAATTATTGATATCAATTAAAAATTCCATGGAATCTTTGACAAATTTCCTAAATTGTTTCAAATTCTTTGAAATCTTTTGAAATCCCTTGAAAATTTGTAAGGCTATGGAAAATTCCGTGGAATATTCTAAATACTTTGAACTCTGAATAAGTTACTGAAATCAATAGAAAATTCCTTGAAATCTTTTAAAGTGCCCTGAAATATTTCAAATACTTTAAAATCTTTTGAAATCCCTTCACATTTTTCACAGCTTTTAAACACTGTTTAGAATTATTAAAAAATACTCTGAAATATTTTTAATCCTTTAAAATCTCTGGTAATCCCTTAAATTTTTTTAAAGCTCTAGAAAATTTCTTTGCATTTTGACAAATACCCTAAAATCTTTCAAATCCTTTGGAATCACATTAAATGATTGAAATCTATGACAAATTACTTGAAATATTTTAAAATACACGAAAATATCTCAAATCCTTTGAAATCTTTTGAAATCGCTAGCAACTTTTTAATGCTCTTGAAAATATCTTGAAATTGGTAAAAATAACATAATGTCTTTCAAATCCTTTGAAATCTTTGAAATCTCTCTAAACTTTTTAAAACTCTTTTAAATTTCATGGAATTTGTCTAATTCTCTGAAATCTTAAAAATTCTTTGAAATCTCTTAAAATTATGAAAATCTGATAAAAAATTTTAGGAATCTTCTAAAATACTCTAAAATATTTTTAAAGAATTCAAGAAAATTCAGAAAAATTCAGAAAATCTGAATTCAATGATGATTAACCCATGGGTGCAATTATTGAAAGAAAAGTGTCTAAAGTGATCTTTTCATTTGCAAAAGTGACTATAGTGACTTTCTCTTAAAGAAGTGACTAAAAATTAATTCGAAAAAAGTCACTGAAAGTGACTGTATGGCAGTGATGATTATTATTGACAGTTGCATAAACTGCTTATTACAGAAATGCCCTGACTTTTGTTATTTTTTTCGAAATCCCTGATTTCTCAATTTTCCTTGACCTACGACCACCTTGTAAATAATAATTCTAATCATTAGAAAAGTTTCCAAACTTTTTGGAATTTTATAAATACAATGCAAAGTTGAAAGAATAAGCAATTATTATTAAGTAAAATGACTTAATTACAAACAGAACGAGAACAATTGAGGAATAAAGGAAAAATATGTAATAAATCCATTTTTTGAAAAACTGAGATAATGATTGTTTCTGTATGCTTGAAATATCATCAATTTAATTATCAAACTTAAGTTGCCAAAAAAATGTATCTTCTCGGTTCATAAATACTTCCCAATATATCTCTTATGAGATATAATTTTACAAAACTTTAAAAAATGAAATTATGGTAATCATGTATAAGATTATCTTCTGATTTCATATATGTAAATAAGAAATGGTGAATTGATATAGTTAGAACGTGAATAAAATTTAAATAAGCCTTTGCTTAATCAAAAGTGAATAGATCCATTTTCATTTTGTTTACAACTGCAAAACAGTATCAAATCAAAAAGATTGTTTTACACTTAATTAATTCAACAGCCTGACAGCTTATAATAGCCCAATTCAAATTTTATTTTTATCAATTTAAAGCTGTAATATATCCCTAAATATTCATAAATAAACTCTAGAGGATTTATGACGTTTTGTTCGTTTACTCCTCAATTAAGTGATAAAAAAAGTTTTTTTCCGATTTTATTTGAAAGAACAGAAATACATTTTATATTTCCTTTATGTCCAGTTTGGTTTAATAGACGAAATATATAGAGAGAAAATGAGCATATCTATCTCATTAGATAAATATCCCTTCATAACGACCAAAACCTTCATCTCTATAAATTAATGGGGTAGCGATGGGCGTTTTATGGGGTACGCGAGATCA
Organism: Andricus grossulariae; assembly: GCA_011634705.1. NCBI lineage: Eukaryota > Metazoa > Arthropoda > Insecta > Hymenoptera > Cynipidae > Andricus > Andricus grossulariae. Next base: position 7,190 of record JAABKJ010004220.1, read on the forward strand.
CCCATGTGCAAGAGATTAGTGCGATTAGGGAACATCCACGAATTGCGAGAAAATCGAGGGATCAACTACTTCGTTCCTGCAAACCTACATGGAAGTTTATCCCAAATAGACTGAAGTTCCATTAAGCGCAAATGACCCATTAAAATTTTATCTTTCTAAAATTGAAATAAATTGTGACAAATTTTGAAGAAGATTCTTTCAAACTAGAGGTGTGCAGTCGTTTTTTAGAATTTTCCATACAAATTTGGACACGCTTGAAACACTGGATTTTTCGAAACAGAAAAAAATCGGACTGTAGAAGAGATCACCCTATAATAGATAATGAATCCACAGTAGATGATAGTTAATTTCAAATACTAAGGTGTGTAAAATTATTAATTTAATTTAATTAATAGGTAGGACACTATATGTGTTAATAAATTAAAATGAAAAACAATTATTTTAGGTATATTTGTGCATTTAATTGATGATTATTGTAAGTTCATTATCTACTGTAGGGTGGTTTCCCGTACATCAAACCGGTTTGATATCCTTACATCATTATATTTCTTTTAAATCAAAATTAGGGGCCGCTCAAAAATACGAATATAATATTTTAACAGACTTTACAGCCATAAATGCTCTCAAAAAAGGGTCAATAGGGTGATTTTTCACGAAAATATGGGAATACATTCTTTTAAATTATATAAACTTGTATAGGTACCATATTGAACTCAATATTAAATCCTTAATATTTCGAGTCGAAATATATATTGCATTTTCAAAAAAGCAGTTGAATTTTCGAACAAAAAAGATGCCTTCTTAACAAAATAGTTAAATTTGCAACAAAATAATTAATTTTCAATGAAACAGTTTAATTTTTAAACACGTAGTTGAATTTTTAAGCTAAAAAGACGAATTTTTGCAGAAGATAGTTGAATTAAAAAAAAAAAGAATTTTCTGTTCAAGAATTCGAATGTTCAACAAAACAGTAGAATTTTCAAACAAAAAAGATTAATTCTCAACGAAAAATATAATGTTTGATATCTCAGCCTAGAAAATATTTTTATTTTAAAACAGAACTATTTGAATTCAATAAGAAAATAGGAATTTTTAACAAAACAGTTGAATCCTCATTTAAAACAGATTAATTTTTAAACTTACAGTTGCATGTTTAACCAAAAAAGATATCATTTCTATCAAAAGAGATGAACTTTCATACCAAAAGTAGGAATTGTCAACAATACAGTTAAATTTTCAACCACGAAAGATATTCCAGTGAAGAGAGAAAAAAAATTCAATGATTGAATTATCAATCCGAATATATGAATTTCCAATAAAAAAAAGATAATGTTGAACCAAACAGTTGATTAATTTTCAACGAATAATAGAATAGCTAAATTTTCAGTAAAAAAATAATTTTAAAACAAAAAGAAAGAATTTTTAACAAAATATTTAATAATGGAATTTAATGGAATAGTTACATTTGCAGTTAAGAAAATTAATTTTTAAACAAAAAAGAGGAATTATTTCACTTAGGGAAAAATAGGAGAATAGTGGAAGGAATGTAAAGTGTATATTTAGATTATTTACTTATAAAATAAAATCAATGATTTTCATTTTTTCAAGCATTTAAAAAATTTGTTACTGACATTTATATTTTCCATATGTGATGTCAAAATTCAACTTATTCGAATATTCGCATTATTCTTTTAAAATTTCAATTATTTCAAGTGAATTTAAATCATCTAAAAATTATAATTTAAAATTATTAATTAAACTTTTCAAAATTTAATTATTTCTATTTTAATTACAAAATTAAAACTTATAAAAGGGAAAAATTCAAAATTAAGCGTTCAGCATAAAAATTCAGAACTCTAAAATCGTATAAATCCAAAATTTATGCAGTTGTCGTGCCAAAAATCAGATGTCTGAAAAACAAGGTATCCTATGATTTTAAGAATCAGAATAATATTACTGATGGTGTAATTTCAAATAAAAAATGTTATTCTTAATGACAGAATTTTGAAGCTGGCAAAAAACATTCATTTTAAAAATGTTTTTTGCGATTCATTTTTTTCCCTACCGCTTCTCACCAATTTTTGAAAAATCATTAAGTTTTAATAAAGGATGGTTTACTGTTTCGGAGAAAATTCTCTACGATACTCTACTTTTCCAATTTTTAAAGTAAATTTTTCCATGGCTGAAATCTTTAAAACAATTATGTTTGAAATTTTTTTTTTTAATAAATAACTATATTTGAAGATTATTTACATTCTTCAATTTGAAATAGTACAGTTGTAGGAAATATTTTCCTTCCAAAAAAAGCCATGATGTATTAAAATTAAACCATTTTTAAAAAATTGGTAAGAAGGGAGAGTATGAAAAAATTAAATTACAAAAATTATTTTTAAAACAATTATATTTCGTAAGTTTTGAACATTTTTCATTAAACAGAATATTTTTTCTTCCATAAGATATTACTGAAAATATTATTTAAATTCTTAAAATTATAACAAACTTTTTTCCAGAGACCTGATTTTTAGCACGACAACTAATTTAAAGAAATAATTCAATTATTGAGGTATTTATTTCAGATAGATCAATTTTGATCTATTTTGATTTTTAATAACAGAATTTTTAGACTTTTAATTTCAAATCGTTCAATTTTCAACAAATAATTCAGAATTATTGTTTATTCCTGAAATTTTCTAGAGAAATATTTTTTAAACCAAAATAAAGTAATAATAAATAAAAAATAATTCAAGTTTTAATGCCTAGTTCTAAAATCTTCTCATTTAGGCTTGAATTTGAGAAATTATTGTCTTTCAATTTGATATTCTATGATTTGGCAGAATTAAAAAAAAACAGATATATTTTTACGTTTAAAATTAAAACCAAACAATTTAGAATGTTTAAATCTGAAATTATTAAATTTAAAACTGACTATCAAGGCTTTCAATATGACAATTTGCGATTTTGAAAGAGTTAATAGTGAAATTTTCCTAACATTTTTAATATTTGAATTTGAAACTTTAAAATTGTGCAATTGAAAACCTCCAAAAATTAAGAAATGGCATGCCAAATATTTTCGAATTCAAGCTTTTGAAGTAAAGAAACTTTAGTTTAAAGACAGTGGTTTCTTCGATTTTCCATGAAAAGTCCGACACTCTTGCAACATTGGATTTTTTCAAACAGGAATACATCTAACTGTACATAAAACCGACTTGATTTCCTTAAAATTGTTACAATTTAAAAAATAAAAAAATACTCATTTTTCTGGGAGAGAAATGGAGCCAAAAGTCAAGTTGAATCTTCGAAATTCGATTGATTTGAATAGGTTGAATTGGCTTTTGATTTCACTTTTCTCCCAAAAAAGAAGTAATTGAAAATTTTTTTTTTCAGTGTAATAATCTAAGGAAATCAAGCCGGTTTGATTTACAGTTAGATTTTTTCTATTTCGAAAGATCCATTGTTCAAAAGTGTCCAATTTCGATGAAAAATTCGAACAAGCGACTGCATGGCACACTTCTTTTTTTAGCATCCTAAATATATGATATATTTTAATGAAAGTGAATTTCGTGAGTCAAACATGCAGCAATCAGGTGCATTGAAGTCGCGCGGAAAATCAGGCGCCGGATAAGATTAATTCGCTTCTCGTTTTGTGCAAGACAAGCGCCCGACCAGTATGTAAATGGGATTTAAAAGGCCTGCTCGACCATCCATTTCAGTACGAATTTTGATCGATCACCAACACTTATAATTAATATTGCATCAATCGTCGTTCGCGACACCGATAATTTCTGAATGCGACATCGATCAGCTCCTAGGTCACGCCATTTAATTAACGAATCAGTTAAATCAATTTGAAATGGAATCGACTGCCCGGAAGATTGATACGCCATAATTTTGCAAAAACGACTGCTTTAAAAAAAGAAGGCCAAATTTTGTTTCTTCTTTTTAGTTCTATAATGCATCATTAATTAAAAATCGTTTTTTCGGAGAGAACTAACGTACTTGTTCTAATCATTTTTAGTTTCTTTTTCAGTTATTTTAAAACATAGTTTGGGGATGCCTCCTGACCATTTTGAGCAATAAATGAAAAAAATCGTTGGACCCTTGTTTAAGTAATTGTAAATTTTTTGTGCGGTTATTAAGTATATTTTCGTTGAAATCACTGGAAATTGTATTTTCATTGGTGTAAACCCGTTAATTTGACATGGAAAAAAGCATGTAGTAGTCAAATGATGTGAAATTCAAGAAAGGTGCAAAAATCTCTGTACAATTAAAAAAAGTGCCTTGAATAGTTTAGGAGATATGATTTCTAGGAGTGATATTTTTGTGAAAAATTGGCATAAAAAATAATTTAATTTTAGTTTTCGTGAAATATATCATTTTCTGTACTTTTAAAATGAAAATAAAACTAATATTAGTTAAAGCAGACTAAAATTTTCGTTGTTATTGTGTCCTACAAATAAAATTCTTAAGTGATCATGGCATTATTATTTAGTATGCTTCAACTGATAAGAGTGAAACTTTTAAACGTAAATGAAACGAAAACTAAAATTAAATTCTTTTTCAAGCCAATTTCGAAATAAAAAACCACTTCTAGAAGTCATATCTCCTAAGCTATTAAAGGCATAAAACATTTATTTTTTTATTTTAAAGGAATTTTGTGCACTTTAATTCTTCTTATGAATATTTAGGCATAGAATAGACTGAAAAAGAGGAATTTTATATAAACTGACTTTTTGCGTCTATTTTTAAAGATTTAAAGCCTTCTAATATTATATGATATTTAAGTACCAGGAATTTCTTTGAATGCCAAAATAACGGGCTTATACCAATAAAAATTAAATTTCCAGTAATTTCAACGAAAATATACTTAATAATCGCGAAAAAAATTAAGATCACTTTAAAATAGACCTAACGATTTTTTGCATTTGAAAGGTGGCAGTACAAAACTCGATAATCAAAAAAATGTCAATGTTTCAAAAGAGCGAAAGAATATTCTGCAAAATCGAAATTACCACATAAAAATACAGTCGAACCTCGATTTAGCGCCGGTTTAGGGGCTGACCTTGGCGTTAAATCCAGAGACTCGGAACTATTTTGTCTCTTTCCTGTTTTATCTCTCTCTGTTTTGTTACGCTTGACTGCACGCCGCACATCCCCCTGCAAACGCCTCTCAAGTATCACCACGGCGCGGTGTCGATTCTCGGAAGGGCAAAATCCAGGGGAGCTTAATCCAGGTTTCACTGTAAAACAAAAACCCACTCCCAAGCAGAAGAGTTGACAATCTCAAAGTAACAACGTATAATTGGAGCAGGCTCTACTGCGGATTGTGATGAAAAAATGCAATTTTTCAGTTTGAATAAGAAATAAGAACTATCGCCAGAGATATTGGATTTCTGATTGCGGGTTAGAGAGATATGATCTAAAAAAGTTACCTGATTCCGAGTAAATTGTCCAAGAATTTTGAGATTAGAATTTCACAAGTTTGGAAAATCGGCTTATGGTAGTGATTAAAAATCAAATTTTTAATACTTTACAAAAAAATTGCTCATAAGAAATGGGAATGCTGAATAAGAATAAAAAAGGTTAGATTGGACAAAAATTTTCTATTCTGAGAAAATCAAGATTGAAAGTTACGATATTACAGTTAAACGGACATTTATTTGTTTGTTGAAAGGCCGATGAAAAGAAGAAAAAACTTGTTTTCAGCAAACAATAATAATTTTAGAAAATATCAGTACTTAAAGGAAAATTAAAATTACTACTACACTAAACTTTAAACACATTTTTAGGTAAATTTTAACTTGAACTTTTTTTTCTTATTACCATACTAGAAAATGAGATTTTGAAGAAATCATTTTTAACACAACATGTATTTGACTTTTTAAGAATTTTGGATGCAATAAACCCATTTTCGAAAAAATTACGTCCATCTACTTCTGTACTGCCACTCTTAATTTACGGCTTAAAATACTCGAAAGGCATCCTCAAAATATGTTCAGAAAAAAATTGGGATGGGCTAGCACTTTTCAATCAAAATTGGTTTCAGCTAGTCGTAATCTAAAGTAGGCTCAAATTTTCTACGAATATTTATAATATACATCACTTAATAAAAAATATATAGAGAACCTAAATAAATTATATTGGTTGAGAATAACAGACATATATAACCCATTGCTATGGGTTGTTATTGAACGAATGGGAGGGGTTAGGGAAGAAGAAGTTGAAGGGGAAGGAGGAAAGAAGTGTGACGTTACAGATTGGGGAAGGGATTATGAAAAAAGGGTGAGGGAAAAATAAAGGGTCAAGATACAGAGAAGGCACTATGGTGAGATAGGTGGTGCTAAGGAGGGTGGGTTAGTTTAAGGATGGAACTGCGAGGGTGGATAGGGAAAAGGAGAAAGGGTATGAGGATCACGGAGCGGTACAAGAGGAGAGGTATAGAGGTAGAAAGGGGTGGAGGATGAGGTAGGTTCCTTGAGTGAAGATAAGGAGAGGTAGGTGGTGCGAATGAGGGTGGGTTGGGTTAGGGATGTGAGTGCGAGGGGTTGTTAAGGGAAAGCAGGGTGGGTATGAAGAGTAAAAATTGATATGACAGGGAAGAGATAGGGGTTGAAGAGGGTGGAGGATGAGGTAGGGCACGTCAGTCAAGATGAGAAGAGTAATGTAGTGAGAAGGAGAATATGTTGGGTTAGGGGAGGGAGTGAAAGAGGTGGATAAGGGGAAGGAGGAAGGGTATGAGGAGCAGGGATCGATATGAAAGGAAAGGGATAGGCGAGGAAAGGGGCGGAGTATGAGGTAGGGCATTTAAGTCAAGATGGGGAGAGGTAGGTGGTGAGAAGGAGGATGTGTTGGGTTAGTGATGGAAGTAATAGGGTTGGATAAGGAAAAGGAGGGAGGGTATGAAGAGCAGGGATTGATATAAAAGGACAGAGATAGGGTTTGAAGAGGGTGGAGGATGAGGTAGGGCACTTTAGTCAAGATGGAAAGAGGTATGTGGTGACAAGGAGGATGGGTTATATTAGGAATGGGAGTGTTAGAAATGGGTAAGGATATAGATGGAGAGTAGAGGAGCAGGGGGCGATGATAGAGGAAAGGTATAGAGGCAGAAAGGGGTGGAGGATGAGGAAGGGCACTTGAGTCAAGATGGGGAGAGGTAAGTGGTGCGAAGAAGGGTGAGTTGGGTTAGGAATGGGAGTGTAAGGGGTAAGTAAGGGAGAGGAGAAAGCGTAAAAGGAACAGAGGGTAATATGAGAAGGAAAGGGGTACAGCGCTCGAGGAAAAATATTGAGAATCTGACAAAATTGTATTTGCTGAGAAAAGGGGAAGGAAGACATCAGTCGCAGGGTATGGAGTGGGGACTAGGGAGGGGTAGGTGTTGCGACTGACGGAAAGGGATAATGGAGAAGGAGATTTAAGAGGGTGGCTTGGGTTAGGGATGGGATGGTGAGGGGTGGGAAAGGAGAAGGAGTGATGGGGTGAGGAGCAGGGGGGAAATGAGTGAAAAAGGGATGTGAGTGGAGGATGATGTAGGGGACAAATGTGAAAGTAAAGGAGATAGGTGGAAGGTGATGAGGGGAAATAAGTGATGAGAGGAAAAGGTAAAGGGAGTGTTACTGATTTTTATATTTGATTTGGCTTTTATATATTATTTCTGTCCTTAGAAAATTCTATAGATTCATTAATACGCCAATTATATGTTGTTGTTTTTTTATCAAGAAAGGAATCAAGTCTTCTCAAACAGGGTTTTAAAACGGTTTGATTTCTGATTCGCAATGCATACACGTTCGCATGGCACAGAATAATAAAAGTAAGAGGAGAAGAGACAAGCATGGAGATCCGACTATCACAGGCGAGGTTCTGGCAATGAAACAATTTGAATTCCGCACTGGTAAGACATTCTGACTACTCTCGTGGTAAAGAAAGCACGACGCATGCTGGGATTGCTTATTACGATCACAAAAGAAGAAAAAGTAGAGAAAATGAGATAAAATACGCTGGACATGTAATTTTGCAAAATTACAGAGTCGCATACAAGGTGTGCCTAACACGTCGTTGCACTTTGCGAATTACAATTATTTTAAAACTGTCTTTGCGTGTCAATTTTAAAACAATATTTCATCTGGTGTGTAATAGATTACAGGATGACCGCAGGTCAAAGAAAGCCAGTAAATCATGGCAAAGTCACGGAAAGTTGCTCTGCTGAAATCAGGTCTATATCTGTTTCTGATTTATCTTGAAATCTTTTGAAATATTTTAGGGTATTTTTAAAAATTCCAAGATATCTCAAATAGATATAAATAATTTGAAGGGATTTCAAAGAATTTTGAAGATTTAAGGCTATAAAAAAAATGCATTGATTTTTAAAGAGCTTTAAAAAGATTTCGAGGGACTTCCAAAGATTGGAATTATTTCAAGGGATTTTAACCAATTATTATTATAGGGTTTTGAAGAATTTTCTAGAATTTCGGAAGATATGGAACTTTTTCGTAGGACTTATGAAGTTTAAAAATATTTTCAAATATTCCAAGGGTCTTATAAGATTTTCGGTTATTTCAATGATATTAACGAAACAACAAGCTTATAAGATTTTAAAATAAATTTTCAAAGAATTATAATTACAAGAATTGAGGGATTTCGTAACGTTTTAAAGATTTTCAAATATTTCAAGAAATTTCCAAAAATTTTAAAGAATTTTAAATATTTTAAGATATTTTAAAAGATTTCAAGGAATTTTTCAAATGTTTTAAAGCTTTAAACATTTTCAAGGAATTACAAAATATTTCAAGGGATTTTGAAAGTTTCGAAGGATCCAGATATTTCAGAGTATTTTAAAGGATTATAGGGCATTTCCAAGGATTTAAAAAATGTTTCATGATGTTTTAAAGAATTTTATTAGACCTGAAAATATGAGGTTTTAGAATATTTTGAAAGACTCCAAGGGATTTATCAGATTTCAGAGAATTTGAATAATTTTAGGGCATTTTATATCATTTTAATGGATTTCAAAGTATGTATTCACAAGAATTGAGGAATTTCATAGGATTTAACAGATTTTCTAATATTTTAGGGTATTACAAAAGAATTTTTAAAATTGTAAGATATTTTAAAAGATTCCAAACAATTTTTAATTAATGTGAATAATTTGAAGAAATTTCAAAGAAATTGACAAATTTTAGGCTATTGTTCAAAATTCAAGGGAACATACAATAGTTTTTAAAAATTTCAAGGGATTTAAAAGGGTTTTAAAGAATTTGAAATATCTTAGCGTTTTTTAAATATTTTTCAATAATTTAAAGTAATTCCAAACAATTTTTAAAATTTCAGGATTACTAAAAAAATTCGCAAGAGTTTTCAAGAGCTTTAAAAAATTTCAAAAAATTTTACATGATTTGAAACATCTTAGGTTATTTTAAGTAGATTTCAATAACTTAAATTAATTGCAAATAATTGGAAATATTTTAGGGTACTTTTAAAAATCCTAAGGTATTTTCAAAAGTTTTAGATAGTTTCAAGAGATTTGAAAGAATTTGAAATATTTCAGGTTTTCTTTTAATTCTAAGGACTTTTCAGAAACTGTACAAATATCACGGAATTTTAAAGAATTTAAAAAATTTTTAAATATTTCAGAGGATTTTGAAAAAGATTTTAAAGTATTTTTAATTGATTTCAAACGATTTGAAATATTTTAGGGAATTTTGAAAGATTCGAACGCCAATTTGCAAGAGATTTAACCAATTTCAAGGGATTCCCAAGGATGTTGATGATTTTAGGGGATTTGAAAAAATTTACATGCGGCGAATTTTCAATCCAAGAGAACAAATTTTCATAAAAAGGTTTACATTTTCGAAAAAAAGATGACTCTTACAAAATAGTTAAATTTTCAACAAAATAATTTGAAGTACAACAAAATATTTTAATTTTTCCAACAAATAGTTGAATTTTCAACCAAAGAGATTAATTATGTACCGAAAGACGAATTTTTCACAAAATACATGAATTTTCAACCAAATAGTTGAATTTTCGACTAAAAAATATAAGATTCAACCAAAAATGGAATAGTTAAATTTTCAGTTTCAAAAATTACTGTTAACAAAACGAATTATTAACCAGCTGAATTCAGCGAGAAAAGGAAATTTTTTAACAAAATAATTAAATCCACATCCAAATAGATAAATGTTTAACAAAGAAAATTAATTTTCTACCCAAGTAGACGAATTTTCAAGAAAAATTTAACAAATTCAAGCTGAAAAGTCGAATGTTTCAGAAAACAGTTGAATTCAACTGAAAAGGGAGAATTTTTCACAGAATAGTGGAATCCTCAAGCAAAATGAAGAATATTTAACAAACAAGAATAATTTTCTACGCAAATAGACGAAATTTCAACAAAATACGACCAGGTAGTGAAGAAAGTTAGTTATCAACACACAAAAAAAACAATTTTAGCAAAATAGTTGAATTCTCAACCAAAGAGATGAATATTATTCTAAAATGTTGAATCTTCAAACAAAAAAGTGAATTTTCAAGCAAAGAGTTTAACACTCAACCATATAGTTGAATTTTCAACCAAAAATTAGATTTTTTACTAAGAAGATTAACTTTCTACAAAAAAGAAACACGAATTATCAACAAAATATATGAATTTTTAACCAAGTAGTTGAATTTTTAACTAAAAAAATGAATTTTTAACCAAATAATTGAACTTTTAACTAAAAAAGATAAATTTTCAACCAACAATGGAATAGTTAAATTTTCAGGTGAAAAAATTAATCTTCAACCAAAAATTAAACGAATTGTCAACATGATAGTTTAATTATTCTCAACCAAAAAGAGATGAATCATTGTTAATCAGCCGTCTAAGTCAATATTCAAACTATGAAATAATGATCTCAAATAAAAAAAATGTCTAAAGAATTTAATCAAATTTACTATCATACTAAGATGAATTTTCAAGAAACAAAATTAATTTTCTACCCAAATAGAGGAATTTTCAACAAAATAAATTATTCATCTACGAAATAGTTGAATATTGACTCACAATGAAAGAATGTTTAACCAAAAAAGGAACAGATACATTTTCAGATAAAAAAATGCATTATTGAAAATTGGCGAAAATATCTATTTATTTAAAAAAACGTATTTAAACAAGTGATAACTATTATCTAGTGTTAATAAATCATAAAACCGATGCTTATAAGCATTATTTTTAAGCATGTTCAGGACAAAAAATTGTTAATAAAGTGTCCATATATTTTTAATCTTGAAGTAGCACTTTCACTTATTAATTTGTTAATATAGAATATTAGAAATATAAAAAATGTGCTGTATGTGGTAACCTTATGGATATTAGTTGCAAGGAGTGCAATTTAATTATTGTTTACATAAATATAACTAGAGTAAAAAAAATAGAATTTTTTGTAAAAAAATTTAAATGTCAACTTTGCTGTTAAATACAAAATAAATAAAAACAAAATTCGAATATAAAAAATATTTTCATCCTGAAATGTATGCTACAAAAATTGGAATGTTTTCTGTCTGAATTGTTTTCTGTTGCAAATTTGTTTATAAAATTTTTTATGAAATAAACAATTGATTTTCGTTAATAAAATATCATAAGCGAAGGAATTTCAAATGCATTTGAAATTGATTCCGTTGAAAAAATGAAATCTGTCGGTTGAAAATGGACGAGAATATGTATTTGTTTAAAAAATTTAAAAAAATTAACACTTGTTATTTGTTATTATAATGAATCGTAAAACAAATGCTTATAATCATTGTCTTTTGGCATATCCCCGACAAAAAATTAAAAATAAAGGCTCCAAGTATTTTTAATCTTGAAGTAGCACTTTCCCTTCTTAATTTGTTATTATAAAAATATAAAAAATGTCCTGACTTTGGTCACCAGCTGGATATTACTTGAAGGATGTGTCTTTACTGATTTAATGATTTTTTACATAAATATAAGAAGTTTCGAAAAATTAAATCATTTATAAGAAAAACTGTAACGTTAACTTTGTTTTTGAATAAAAAATTATTAAAAACAAATTTAGAAAAAAAAAAATATTTCCATCCTGAAATTTATGCAAAAAACTAGGAAAGTTTTCTGTCTAAATTTGTTGATGTTGTGAATTTTTTTATAAAATTGTTCATGAAATAAATAATTATTGTTCGTTAATTAAGTATTATAAGCGACGGATTTTTCCAAATAATTAAAAATGGATTCCGTTGATAAAATGAAATCTGCCGGCTCAAAATTTACGAGAATCTGTATCTGTTTAAAAATTGTATTTAAACAAATAACAAATGTTATCAAGTATTAGAAAATCGTCAAACCAATGCATATACGCATTATTTTTACGCATATCCCGGAGAAAAAATTGAAAAATAAAGTCTCCAAGTATTTTTAATCTTGGAGTAGCACTTTCAATTATAAATTTGTTAATAGAAAAATATTAAAAAATGATTTAAAATTGGTAACCAGCTAGATATTATTTGCAAGGAGTGTCTACTAATTTAATGATTTTTTACATGAATATAAGTAGATTAAAAAAATGGGATCGTTTATAAAAAAATGTAAATGTCAACTTTGCTGTTAATAACAAAATTAACAAAAACAAAATTCAAATATAATAAATATTTGCATCCAGAAAGTTTTACAACAAAAATAGGAACATTTTCTGTCTGAATTGTTTTTTGTTGTGAATTTGTGGATAAAATTGTTTATAAAATAAACAATTATTTTTCGTTGATTAAGTATCATAAGCGACAGTTGAAAATTGACGAGAATCTGTGTTTGTCAAAAAAATCTGTTTAAACAATCAAAAGTTATTGTCAGGTATTAAAGAATCGTAAGACCAATGCTTATGAGCATTATTTTTACGCATATCCCGAACAAAAAATTGAAAAATAAACTCTCCAAGTAAGGGTGTGCAAAAAGCTCGAAACTTCGAGTCAAGTCGAGCCGACTTTTCACGAGTCGAGGTGAGTCGAGCTCGAGATTGCTAGAAATTTCGAGTTCTCGAAATTTTCGAGCTACTCGAACAGTTTCGAGCTGCTCGAAAGTTTCGGGTTCTCGAAAGTTTCAACTTCTCAAAGACATTCGAGTTCTCGAAGAAATTCGAGTAGCCGAAAGTTTCGAGCTGCTCGAAAGTTTCGGGTTCTCGAAGCTTTTGAAATTAACAAGAGTTTCTTCAAACCCGGAACTAGGGGGTTTTTCAAATTGCTAACAGTGATTTTATAATCAAAAGTAAGAATTCGAGATTTTCTATCCAAAACAAAGACTAAATTTTGGAAAATTTCAATAAATTGACAGATGAAAAATTGATTAAACTGACGGATTTCCATGAGACTCAGTATACTAGAGTTTTTTCGGGCTTCTGATCATAAATTTAGTCGAAGTTTTGAAGAAATTTATTATATTCATGGATGTCGTCAGATTATTGAATTTTTACCAAATTTGGTCCCCGCTTTGGATAAAAAATCTTCAATTTGTAATTTTCATTTCAAAATCGCTGTTAGCAATCCAAAAAACCTCGTAGTATCGGGTTTGAAAAAATTCTTGTTAATTTCAAAAATTTCGAGAACCTGAAAATTTTGAATACTCGAAAGTTTCGAGTTCTCGAAGATGTTCGAGTTCTCGAACTCATTCGGGTTCTCGAAAGTTTCGAGTGCTCGAAGACATTCGAGTACTCGAAAAGTTTCAAGCTTTCTGGAAAGCTCGATCTCGACTCGACTCGAACCGGATCGAGCTTAGCTCGACTCGACTCGAAAGCTAAAAAGCTCGACTCGACTCGTTCGAACTTCGAGTTTTTTGCACACCCCTATCTCCAAGTATTTTTGATCTTGAAGTAGCACTTTCACTTATTAATTTGTTAAGATAAAAATATAAAAAAGTGTGTTGAATGTAGTGACCTGCTGGATATTATTTGCAAGAGTGTGATTGAATGATTTTTCACATAAATATAAGTAGTTTAAAAAAAATGGGATCGTTTATGAAAAAATTGTAGCGCTAACTTTGTTGTTGAATAAAAAATTAATAAAAACAAAATTGTAATATAAAAAATATTTCCATCCTGAAATGTATGCAACAAAAATAGGAAAGTTTTCTGTCTCACGCGACAATATCCTTCTGAAGGAGGAAAAAGGTGGTGATAATAACGAAATGGATGCAATATCTTTTAGCGGAAGGGGCTGGAAACTTTTTCAACTATACTATAGGATAGGGACACGTGCTAGGGGAGGAAACACGACTTTTCCTCTCGCGATCGTTTGTTTCTTGACAAATGTCGTCTTATCGCGGAAGTGTTGCTTCTGTGCGCCTTCCACAATTTTCGTCCTCACAATAAAAGATATCGCTTATTTTAGACATTCTACAAGGACAAATGCGATGACAGTGTATTTTATGTAACCGCAGTGTTACTGGATTTACCAAATACAGATGTATCGCTCATATGGAATTTCGTAATCGTATTCTACAATCCTGCACGCAATGTCGTTCCGTGACAGGAAGTGAATTGAGTTCCTGATTGTCTCATCACTATTGGTCAGAGTTCACTATTTTTTCTCACGCAAAAATTTGAAAAATACTTTTAACTTGAATTATGAAAAAATGTTATTATAAGTAATAGCACAATAATGATTTCCTTTTACTCAATATTTAAACCATCACAAATTGATAATTTTTTAATTAAAAGCTTTTCAAAAATAAAAATAAATGGTAAAAATGAATAATAAGTTAATAAATTATTTGATACTAGTATGAAAATAATGTAAAATAATTTATTTAGTCTTAATAAATTTCAAAATCTCTTGCATATTTCAAACTTCACACTATTTCCCCTATTCCCCACTTTTTACGATAATTCTTCTTTTTTCCTCTTTTTTTAAGAAACTTCCCCTTCTTCTTATTTTACCCCTTGAATTTGACCTAAATTATTACAAAATAATAAGAAAATCCAACTATTCTTAGTTAAAAGCTATTTTTTTGTTTAAAAAATATACCATTATATTTTGGATTCGAACTTCATCCGGTTTGATTAAAAATTCGACTATTTGTTTAAAAATTAAATTATTTTATCGAAAATGCAACTATTCTGTTGAAAATTCGTTCAATATTTAGGTGAAAATCAATTTCTTAAACTGAAAATTCAACTATTCCATTTTTGGTGGAAAATTGATCTTTTTCAGTTAAAAATGTAACTATGCGGTTGAAAAGAAATTTTTTTAGTTGAAAATTCAAGTAATTGGTTGAAAATTAATGTTTGTAGATAATTCGACTTTTTTGGTAGACAATTAATCTTCTTGGTTAAAAAAATCAATATTTTGGTTGAAAATTGAACTATTCTGCTGAAAATTCGTTTTTTTTTTTTGGTTGAGAATTAGTTTTCTTGAATGAAAATGTAACTTATTTTTTTGTAGAAAATTTATTTTTTTAATTGAAAATTGATTTTTTTTCTGTAGAAAATTAATCTTCTTAGTTAAAAGTTCATCCTTTTTAGTTGAAAATGCAGCTGCTTGTTTGAAAATTAATCTTTTTTGGTTGAGGATTGAACTATTTTTTTGAAAATTCGTCTTTTTTGGTTGAGTTCAACTGTTTTTGATTTCAAATTAAAATAATTTTTTGTTGAAATATCAACTATAACATGTTTTGTTGAAAATTCTTTTCTTTTTTTTGAAATATGAACTACTTGACTCAAAATTGAAGATTCATCGTTTTAGTTGAAAATTGAACTATTTGGTTGAAAATTCGCCTTTTTTGGTTAAATACAATTGTTTTTTGTTTTAAATTAAATTATTTTCTGTTGAGATATCAACTATTATATTTTTAATTGAAATTAATCTTCTTAGGTTAAAAATTCAACTCCTTCTTTGAAAGTTGAACTACTTTCTTAAAAATGAATTTTTTTGCTTGAAGATTCATAATTTTAGTAGAAAATTCATATCTTTGGTTGCAAAACAAACTACTTTGTTCAAATTTTTCTTCTTTTGGGTAAAAATTCATTCTTTAAGCTAAACATGCAACTATTTGGTTGAAAATGAAGTTTTTTGTTGAAAATCCATATTTTCAGGTTAAAAATTTCACTGTTTTGCACAACATTCTTCTTGTTGGCTTAAAACTTCAAGAGTTTGGTAGAAATTTGCACTATTTCGTTTGAAATTAACTTTTTTGTTGCAAATTCATATTTTGGGTTGAAAATTGAACCATCTATTTAAAAATGTGACTATTTATTTAGAAATTCGACTTTTTTGTAAAAAAATTAATTTTTTCATCTGAAAAGGTAACTATTCCATTTCTGGTTGAAAATTTATCCTTTGTAAGTTAGAAATGCAACTTTTTGATAGAAAATTGATGTATTTTGTTTAAAATTCGTCATTATTTTAGTTGAGGATTCAACTATTTTGTTTTAAATTCTTCTTTTTTAGTTCAATACAACTAGTTGAAAATTCTTTTTTTTAATGAGCATTTTAAACTGAAGATTTAACTATAAAATTTTCGGTTGAAAATATATCTGTTTTAGTTAATAATTCAACTATTGGGTTGAAAATCCGTCCTTTCGGATCAAAAATTAATCCATCTTGGTGGAAAATTCGTATTTCTTGGTCAAAACTTCATTTCTTTTGACTAAAAATTAACTTTCTTGTCGAAAATTCAACTGTTTGCTCAAAAATTCGACTTTTTGGCTTGAAAATTCAACAATTTGATTGAAAATGCAACTATTATGCACTAAATTTTGCTAAAAAATATTTATAAATATTTAAATATTAAAATAAAAAATAAAAAAAATTAAATTGAATATTTAAATATTTATAAATATTTATAAAAAAATATTCATATTTTGACAAGTTCTCAAATATTAAAAAAAAAATTTCCAATCGTTTAAATCGTGAAAAGTTATAATTTTTCCAGATATATGATACAGTTTATGAATTGCAAGAGAGATGTTTCTTGTTTAAAATATTTAGCACTAATTTGAACAATTTGCATTTGTTTCATCACTTTTTTCCCTTGTTGATTGTAAAAAGTGATTATATTCTGAAATAAATGACGCAATTGAGAAACATTGAGAGTGATATTTTTTTGAGGAACTTTGGCAATTATTTAAACAATTTCCATTTGTTTAAACTATCTTTCCGCTCTATATCTAAAAAAATTACTATTTTCTGGAATTAATGACGCAGATACAATGAATTTTAAGAGTGAAATTGTTTAAAAAGACAGTTTTCAATTATTTAAACAATTTTCATTTGTTCGAACATTTTTTCTTCTGTAACTCTGGAACAATTACTATTTTCTGTGAATAATGACGCACTTGATGCATATAAAGAGTAATATTTTTTGTAACAGACAAGAAAAAATCTGCCTCAGCCCGGATTTGAACCGGGAGCGCCAATCTCCATGAGTGGAGCGTTAACCAATTACGCCGCCGAGATCTCAGCAGATCTTTTCTCGTTTTCCATAGCTAAAGTTAACATCTTTAAATGGCAATAACATCTTCCAAAT
>JAABKJ010004221.1:0-24682 GCA_011634705.1 Andricus grossulariae
TTTCTAAAAATGTACAATATTTCTAAAATTATAAAAATTATGCAAATTTCTGAATTTTATAAAATGTTCCGATTTTCTTACATTTTTCACATTTTCTACAATTTCTTGAATGTCCAAAATTTCTAAACTTATCAAAATTTCTAATATTTGTGAAGTTCATTAAATGATCAAAATGTCTACAAAAATTCAAATTCTAAAATCATCATAATGTCTAAAATTTTCAAGAAATTTTAAATTATCAAAATTTCTAAAATTTCTAAAATTTTTAAAATGATCAAAAGTTTAAAAATTTAAAAAAATTTTCGAATTTATAAAATTATTCAAATTTCTAAAATTATTATGATTTCTGCAATGTTCTAAATTTCTAAAATATTCCAAAAAGAAATATCAAAATTTCTGGAATTACCAAAATTTCTAAAATTATGAAAGCGTCTCAAATTTTCAAAACTGATGAAATTAGACAAGTTTCCAAAATTTCTAAAACATCTAAAATTTCCAAGTTAATGGAAATTTTTAAGATGTTCAGAATTTCTATAATTATCAAAATTTCTGAATTTTATAAAATGTTCCAATTTTCTTACATTTCTCACATTTTCTAAAATTTCTTAAATGTCCGAAATTTTTATACTTATCCAAATTTCCAAAATGTTCAAAATGATCCAAATTTATCCAACTGTATCAATTTCCAAAAATTTTAAATATCTAAAATTATTCAAATTTTTAAAATTATCAAAATTTCTGAAATGTTCCAAGTTTTTTAAATGATCAAAATTTCTAAAATTTCTGAAATGTTCAAAATTTCTAATATTATCAAAATGTCTGAATTTCATAAAATGCTCCAATTTTCTTACATTATTCACATTTTCTAAAATGTCTTAAATGTCCGAAATTTGTATGCTTATCCAAATTTCCAAAATGTTCAAAATGACACAAATTTATCCAACTTTATTAATTTCTAAAAATATTCAAAAATCTTAAATCATTCAAATTTCTAAAATTATCCAAATTTCTTAAATGTTCCCAGTTTTTTAAATTATCAAAATTTGTAAGATTTCTGAAATGTCAAAAATTTCTAAAATTATAAAAATTTCTGCAATGTTCCAAATTTTTTAAATTATCAAAACATTTAAAATTTGTAAAATGTTCAAAATTTCTTAAATGATCAAAATTTCTGAATTTTATAAAATGCTCCAATTTTATTACATTTTTCACATTTTCTAAAATGTCTTAAATGTCCAAAATGTTTATACTCATCAAAATTTCTAATATTTTTGAATTTTATTATTTGTTTAAAATTTCCAAAATTATTCAAATTTCTAAAATCATCATAATTGCTAAAATGTTCAAAAAATTTTAAATTATCAAAAATTCTAAAATGTTCTAAATGATCAACATTTATTAAACTTCTAAAATGTTCCAAATTTGTAAAATTGTTGAAATTTCTGAAATTATGAAAGCCTCTCAAATTTTCATAATTTATAAAATTGTAAAAATTTCGGAAATTTCCAAAATGTCTATAATATTTAAAATTTTCAAAACTTGGAAAATTAAAAAAAAAATAAAGAAAAATTGATTAATTATCAGAATTTCTGAAATTCTAAAAATGTCTGAAATTTATAAAATTTATAAAATTTCTAAAAGTTTCAAAATGTCTACAATATCTACAATTTTCAAAATTGAACAAATTTGTCCGAATGTAAAAAAATGGTTGAATTATTAAAATTTCTACAATTTTCTACATTTCTAAAATTATCGAAATTTCTAAAATTGTCAAAGTTTCTCAATTTTTCAAAACTGTTACCATTTTTTAAATTTTTTAATCTTTCTAAATTTTGTAAAAAATTTTAAACTTCCAGGATTTCCTAAATTCATACAAAAATATGAAGTCACTTTTCACTCCTGAAAAGTAGAACTTTAGCCCCGCTTCATACGAATGAAAAGGGCTAAAATCATGCACGTCTTCTAAAAATTTGATTTTTCGAAAAATTTTCTTGTCAGGTTATCTGATTCATAATATTATATTTAAGTGCACGGCTGAACAAAGAAAGTCTCTTCACTTTTCTTATATCGTGCGTTTTTTGACTCAAAATGCTAATTTTCGTTTGTATTTTTGAATATTGAAAACGCTCTAACTTTTCGCATTTTCATCCAAAAAGCCCTTTAAACTTTATGAAGTCCTTCAAAATACTTTAAAATTTTCAGAAATCTTCTGAAATTACGATAAATCCTTTGAAATCTCTTAAACACTTTGAAATCCCGAGAAATCATCAAAACCCCTTTATATTTCTTGAGATTGGTTAAAATCCTTTGAAATATTTGCAAATCTTTTTAAATTCTCTGAAATCCTTGAAAATTTTCGAAAATACTCTAAAATCCGCTGACTTTTTTTTCAAATCTCTCAGAATTCTTTACAATATTTGACAATCCTTTAAAATTCCGCTAAATCTTTTGAAATCTTACGAAATCCTCTGAAATCCGTGGATATACTTTGGAGTCTTTTAAAATATTTATAGATACTTCAAAGCCCCATGAAATCATTTGAACCCCTTTATATATCTTGAAATCCGTTCAAATCCTCTAAAAATCTTTGCAAATCTTTTGAAATCTCTTAAAATCTTTGAAGTCTCATCACCATCTTCTGACATCCTTTAGAATTCGTGAAAATACTTTATTATCATATGAAACACTTCAAAATCCCTTAAAACCTTTTTACTTATTTTGAAGTCTTTTGAAATCCCTAAATACTTTAAAAACTGTGAAAATCCTTGAAATGGCTTAAAACCTTCATAATCCCTTGAAATACTTTAAAATCTATAGAAATTTTGTAAACTATCTAAAAATCTGTTAAAATCCTTGAAATTCCGTAAAATATTTTCAAATCTTACGCGATGCCTGGAAATCTTTATTCATTCATATAAATTTATCTCAAATCCGGATTAATTTATTTTAAATACCCAATTTTTACTCCCCTGTGAAGCTCTTCACCTGTGGTGCTTGCTAGATCATATATGTCCAAATTTTGTCATATATGTCACATTTTTCCTATATAACATGGAACAGAGAAAATCGTGAAATTTGATGAACATTCCAGGGTTGCTAATCAGTGAGTGACTTGAAAATCGAAGGCCGTTAGCAAATCCTGTTATGGTGACCATGAAACGTGACGCCATACGCTCCGCATATGCTAACAATGCAGGATCGTAACTTGATGATGAACGCCGTCGTTCCAGCTCTGTAATCATCACATAGTCATCCTCATTTCCAACCCCTTCCCATAATCGTAAATGACACTGGTCAACCATAAATAGATTAAATTTTCCCCAAACATCCCATAAGGGATCGTCCATAAACTACGTTGCCAATTTTAGGCTATTTTTGAACCTGTTAGCTAAATACGGGTTTCAGGTTTATTACAGTTCGGGTTTTTAGGGAGTTGGAAAAGGTTCAGTTTTTACCAAGAAAGATGAATTTCCAACCATGAAAGAGGACTTTTAAATTGAAATAATTAGAAAAAAAACAAGAAGATTAATTTCCTTCCAAAAGACGAATTTTTAACAATATTCCTAAATTTGCAAACAAATAGTCAAATTTTAACTCAAGAAAGTAATTTTTATACAAAAAATGGAATGATTTAATTTTGCGATTAAAACATTATTTTTAACAAAATAGAAGGAATTTTCATCCAGTTTTTATTGAACGAAAATAGAAAAAATTTTGAACCAAATAGTTGAATCCTCAAACAAATAGATGAATTTTCAACAAAAGCGTGAAGTTTTTTTTTTCAAAGTCGAAGATTGAAAAAATTTATTTAAAAAAAAAATCCTCCAGTTGCATACAGAAAAGAACAACATAATACAAAATAATTGAATATTTATAAAAAAAATAGGATTTCTTTACCCGAAAAGACGAATTTTGAACAAAATACATGAATTTTATACCAAATATGTAGTTGCATTTTCAACTTAATAAAAGTGAAAAAATTTTCAACCAAAGAGGTGAATCTTGAAAACAATTAATCAATTTTTTAACAAATTAGGTCAACTTTCAACCACATAGTTGAGTATTTAATCAAAAAATATTATTTTTTGACACAACAGTTGAATTTTCTACCATAATAGATAAGTTTTCAAGAGAAATTATGAATCCTTAGAGAAAAAATAAATTTTCTATAAAAGAGCTCAGCATTCAACCAAATAGTTATATCTTTAACCTAAAAGATGATTTTTCAATTTGGACGAATATTTTGCTACCAAAAATACGACGTTTCAACCAAATAGTTGAATTCTCAATTAAAAATTATGTATTTTTAACAAAGTAGTTTTGATTTCAGCCAGCTCACTGATTTTTGAACCAAATAACATAATTTTTGGAGAAAATATTAGCTATCTTAACAAAATAATTCAATTTTCAACCAAAGAGGTACGTCTTAAGAAAAAATAATTAATTTTGTAACAAAATATGTCAAATTTCAACCAAATAGTTGAGTATTCATTAAAAAAAGATGAATTTCTTACCCAATAGTTAAACGTTCAACCAAAAAGATTAATTTTTCACAAGAAAGAATAATTTTTTTCCAAAAGACAAATTTTCATAAAAATAGATGAATGTTCAACAAAATTTTTGAAAAATATTTGAATTTTTTAAGTCAAAAGGACAAATAATATACAATACGGTTGAATTTAAAACCCAAAAATACGCGGTTTTGAACAAAAAGAACTAATTTTCTACCAAATAGTTAAATTTTACAGAAATTGTTGAATTTTACACAAATTGTTCAATTTTCAAGCAAATAGTTTAATTTTCCTTCCAAATTTTGGACTTTTCTACCAAATAGATGAAATTTTCAATAAAAAATATCATTTTTTAACAAAAAATGAAATAACTAAATTCTCAGTTTAAAAATTTTACTTTCAACCAAAAAACTCAACCATTTGCTTTGAACTAAAACAGCAATTTAAAAAAAAAGTTGAATCTTCAAACAAAAAGAGGATTTTCTAACCAAAATGACGAATTTTTAAGAACAAAGATAATTTTTAACCGAATTATTAACATTTCTAGAAAATGATTAAACTTTCAAGGCAAAAAAAGACGAATTTTCAAAAAAAGAAAAAAAAACAGGTGAATTCTTAACAACAACAACAAAAATAACTCAACCAAATTGTTGAATTTTCAACTGAAAACAATGAATTTTCAATAAAATCGTTGAAATCTGAACAAAAATCAAATTAATTTCAATAAAACAGTTCCATTTTTTACTAAATGAGGGTAATTTGTCAACAGTTGCATTGTTACTCAACTAGGAAGAATTGTCAACCAAAATTATTAACCTGCTACCACAAAAAGAAAATGAATTTTCAACAAAACTCATTAAATTTTAACCAAATAGTTAATTTTCAACTAGAAAAGATCAATTCAAACCAAAAATGGATTAGTTGTATATTTAGCTGAAAAATGTGTTCTCAAGTCAAATTTTCAACCAAGAAAATGATTATTCGATCAAAAAGAATACTTTCCTACCAAAAATACGAATTTTTACTCAAATGAATAAATTATGGACTAAAAAAAAAAATTATTTAATAAACAAGATGAATTTTAAACGAAATCTTTAATAGCAGACTTTCCTAGGAAAAAAAATATCTCTCAGCCAAAAATAGTTGGATTTTCTTATTGGTTCCCATTAATTTTGTTTGCATTTCAGTAATAAACTGATAAAAATAGGAAAACTCGTAGAAAGCAGGAGGAAAAAGAATTAATTGAAAAAGAGTTTGTTTAAATGTTAGATTAATTAGAATATTTAAAGAGAGGAGATGGAAATTTTACAATAAAAAAATATATAAAACTTTTGTCGTATTATTATTTTAATTAACAACCGCAGATAAGTAATAAATGAAAGAGTTATTGTGAGTTGGAAGCAGTGCAGTGGACGATAAAATAATAATAACCTCCGAGAATGACCATACAAATTGGGCGTTAATTTTTGCCAATAAACAATCGTATGCTTGCACGAACGAAAAGCAGCGCGGCGGATCGAATGGGGATGAACGTATGGTTTATACACGGGTAAATAATGGGCAAGAGCTCGTAACACAATCGAGTATGGATAGGCAGGGGTCGGTTAGCCCTGGTGTAAATATCGTGGAATAATAATTTCGGATGGTTATTAGCGATAATAAAATCCCAATTTATCGGCTGCGCTCGCCTCTAACTGGCACGATTTATAATCAGGACAGTTCGTGTGCTCTGTCACGATCCACTGTCGTATGTGTGTGAAAAACTGCTGCCAAATGGACAAAAAGTAACAACAATCATTCTTCATTAAGATAAGCTTATGCTGAATTTCAAAGTATTTATTCGCCAAGCATCCGTCTGGAATCCTTTAGATGTCGCTCCTGTCTTTTTCTGGAGGATAAGTTTTGGGAATCACCAGTCCATCGCCTTCCCCGAGGCGTACTGTTTAAAGACATTTATTATTATTTCATTTATAAATAAAGTGATAATAATTCTTGCTAGCGTAGCTAGGATAAGGATCGTAACAAGGATCAGAAACACTCTAGTCAACGCTGGTGAATACCTAAACAATCAAAAGGTTTGGCAGTTAGCTGGCCAGACCAGCCGGCGAACGATTGTCGCTCTCAAGGCAGAAACGACCTTATATAGTCTCTTCCTACTCCCGGTTGACCATAGTGGGGTCAGACGCTGGTTATGATTGGTGGCGCTGGCTCACGTGGTTTGATGATCTCCACGGAGTGGGGCTCGCTTGCCGCGTTGAGTGCTGACTTCTCCTACTGCTCGCGCGCTTGGGCCTGTTTTATTCTAAGATACGAACCCGTGAAGTTATTTAAATTGTCTTAATGACATGTTACAAGGTGTCAAAGATTTTGAAATATTTCAAGGTATTTTCAAATATTTTAAATGATTTCGAAGATGTAGCGTATTTGAACAAATTCCATGGCATTTTCAAAGAGCTTTCAAAACTTTCAAGGTATTTTAAAAGATTTCAAATTGTTTGAAATATTTCAAAGTATTTTAATAGATACCAAAGCATTTTCAATAGATCTGTATAATTTGAAGAAATTTCAGAGAGCTTCGAAATGTTTTGAGGAATTTCAAAAGATTTGGCATATTTTAGAGCATTTTAATGGATTTCAAAGAATTTTTAATAGATTTCAATCATTTTAAGGAATTCCAAAGCAATTGAAATATTTGAAGGTTTTCTGGGAAATTTTAAAAATTATTCAAGATATTTGAAAAGTTTCAAAAGATTTTTGAAATTTTCGAAGGATTTGATGTATTTTAGGAAATTTTGGAGAATTCCAAAGAATTTTCAAGAGCTTTAAAAAGTTTTGGAGAAATTAAAAAAAAAATTGAAAAGATTTGAAACACTTTAAAGTATTTTAAGATATTTCAAAGAAATTTCAATATATTTAAATAATTTTTAGGGATACCAAAGGATTTGAAATTTTTAAGTGTAATTTTTGAAACTCCAAGAAATTTTAAAGAGCTTTCAAAAATTTGAAGAGATTCGAACACAATTTTAAAGATTTGAAATGTTCTAGGGTATTTCCAAAAGTTCCAAGAAATTTCAAGAGCTTACAAAAGTTTTGAAGGATTCAAAAAGATTTCAAAAAATTTGAAATATGTTTAAGTATTTCAAAATATTCCTGAGAATTTTCAATTGATTTTAGTAATTTAATCGGATTTCAAGGGATTTGAAATATTTTAGAGTATTTAAATAGAAATTTAATAATTTTAAGGGATCTAGAGGATTTGAAATATGTTGAAGTTTTCTAGATAATTCCAAAAAAATTTCAGGAGCTATAAAAAGTTTCAAAGGATTTTGAAATTTTTCCAAGGATTTGAAGCATTTAAGCATATTTTGAATATTCTAAGGAATTTTAAAGAGCTTTAGAAAGTTTCAAGGTATTTGAAAAAAATTTCAAATATTTGAATCTTAGTGTATTTTCAAAATGTTCCAAGAAATTTCAAGAGCTTAAAAAAGTTTGAAAGGATTTTTGAAGATTCAAAAAAATTATAAATATGTTAAAGTATTTAAAAATATTTCAAAGAATTTTTAATTGATTTTAGTAATTTAATCGGATTTCAAAGGATTTGAAATATTTTAGAGTATTTTAACAGATTTCAGTAATGTTATGGGATTCTAAAGGATTTGAAATATCTTAAAGTTTTCTTAATAATTCCAAAAAAATTTCAAGAGCTATAAAAAGTTTCAAAGGATTTCGAAAGATTTCAAAGGATTTTAAGTATTTTAGCGTATTTTTGAAAATTCTAAGAAATTTTCAAGAGCTTTGAAAAGTTTTATGGGATTTAAAAAAAAAACTGAAAATATTTGAAACATCTTAGAGTATTGTTAATAGATTCCAAAGAATTTTCAATATATTTCAATAGTTTTAAGGAATTCCAAAGGATTTGAAATTTTTCAGTGTATTTTTTGGCCTCTCAAGAAATTTCGAAGAGCTTAAAAAGGTTTTGAGGGATTTTAAAAGATTTGAAATATTTTAGAGTATTTTAATATATTTCAAAGAATTTTCAATAGATTTCAATAATTTAAAGGAATTCCAATATTTTAAGGTTTTCTTGAAAATTTAGAAAATGATTCAAGATCTTTAAAAAGTTTTAAAGGATTTTTAAAAATTTCAAAGGATTTGAAGTAGGGTATTTTCAAAAATTCCAAGAAGTTTTCAAGAGCTTCAAAAAGTTTGCAGAGATTTTAGAAAAATTGAAAAGATTTGAAACATTTTAGAGTATTTTAATAGATTTCAAAGAATTTTCAATATAATTCAATAATTTTAAGGGATTCCAACTGATTTGAAATTTTTGAGTGTATTTTTTAAAATTCCAAGAAATTTTGAGGAGCTTCAAAAAGTTTCAAGGGATTTTAAGCAAATTTTAAAGATTTGATTTTTAGGGTATTTTCAAAAGTTCCAAGAAATTACAAGAGCTTAAAAAAGTTTTAGAGGATTTTAAAAGATTTCAAAAAAATAAAAATATGTTAGAGTATTTTGAAATGTACCAAAGAATTTTTAATCGAGGTTAGTGATTTAATTGTATTTCAAAGCATTTTAAATATTTAAGAGTATTTTAACAAACTTTAATGATTTTGAAGGATTATAAAGGATTTGAAATATGTTAAGGTTTCTTGATAATTCTAAAAAAATTTCAAGAGCTATAAAAAGTTTCATGGGATTTTGAAGAATTGTAAAGGATTTGAAATTTTTTAGTGTATTTTTTAGAATTCCAAGAAATTTTAAAGAGCTTTAAAAAGTTTCAAAAAATTCAAAAAATGTTTAAAGATTTGAAATGTTTTGGGGTATTTTCAAAAGTTCCCAGAAATTTTAATAAATTCCAAATAATTTTCAATAGATTTCACTAATTTTAAGGGATTTCAAAGGATTCGATCAGATTTAAAAAAAAAACGTAAAAACTATTCTCAGAGCCAGAAATTCGCAAAACCCAATTTTTCACTAATGAGGTTTTTTGGGTCACTATGAAACCGGTTCATTGTGATGTGATTTGAAAAGTAATTTAAAAAAGTTTCTTTTTTCCTGATGTAAAATTTGTCTGAATATTAAAAAAAAATATTGATTTTTTTGTGAATTCGAAAAAATTTTCGACCCTGACAAAAAAAAACCGAAAACACCTATGGATTCGTTTCCTAAATATCTAGGTGCACTTTATTTCCTTAACAATTTTTTGAACAATTAGATTATTTTTTAAATTCTGCAATTTTTATAAACAAATTAAGCGTCTGATCGAAAAACCAACAACACAATTGCATTCGTGTTCCAAATATTTGGTTGCGCCTTATTTTTTGAACGAATCCAAAGGTGTTTTTGGTTTTTTATTAGACGCTTAGTTTGTTTATAACCCTTGCAAAACAATAAAAATAATGCGATTGTTTGAAAAATTGTTTCAAAAAGAAGCATATCTAGATATTTGGGAGACAGATCCAAAGGTGTTTTGGATTTTTTTATCTGACTCTTAGATTGTTGATAATTAATTATACAACTTGCAAATCCATATATGTGGCAAACTTTAGGGTCCTAAAAATTTGGGGGCGATACGCAATAAAAATTATATACATCAAAAATACTATTAGATATTTATATGATATTTTAAGCTGAAACACAAAAAATCGTGTTGGAAGAAAGCAACGCTGGCGGGAATTGAACACGGGTCTTCGGCGCTGCAGCGCAAAGACTCTTTCGTGTGGTAAAACAAATTATGAGGTAGAGGAATTTGATTTCCCCCATGAACTTGTGATACATAAAAATTTGTTATTATGGATTTCTACATAGTTAATAAAGGAATCTATATTATCATTAGAGAATAACAGAAAATTTTTGAAGTTTTTGTCAGAATAGATGGAGTTATGAATTAAAAATCATTTTTAATCATTCTTTTTTTTTTAAGATCTTCTCCTGTCACTCAGCTGGGATTCGAACCACGAAACTTCTGATTTCCGGTCAGGTGCTTTTCAACCATTTTCACAAATCTGGAGTAATTTTTAAGATCTTTAAAAACATGCAAAGGATTTTAAATATTTTAGGGTATTTTGAAAGACTCCAAGGAATTTCAATTTCTTTTAGTAATTTAATGGAATTAAAAGGATTTGCAATATTTTTGAGGACTTTCAAATGTTGCAAAGATTTTTTCAATTGATTTCAAATAACTTTAAATATTTCAGGATATTTGAAAAAACTCCAAGGAATTTTCAAGAGAATACAGTTGTTCACTTGGATTTCAAAAGATTTTAAACATTTTGAGGTATTCAATAAAATTCCAATGGTTTGAAGGAATTTCAAAGGATTTGAAAGATTTTAGGGAATTTTCAACATTCAAACATTTTTAAGAGCCTTAAAAAGCTGAAATGGACTGTGAAGGATTTAAAAGATTTTAGGATATTTTTATAAAGTTCAAGGAATTTTAACAGATTTCAATTATTTTTAAACATATTGAAGGATTTGAAATATTTTAAGGATACTTTTGAAAATTCCAAGAAACTTTCCAGAGCTTTAAGAAATATATATCGGAGTTCCAACACAGTCGCTTTTAGTCCCTTTTTTTTAATCACTTTCTAGTCTCTTCATTAAAATAAAGTCAATGTAGTAACTTTTTTAAATTAAAAGTTACTTTAGTGACTTTTATTTCAATAAATTAACCAGTGGTTTAAGCACTACTGAATTCAGGTCTATGCTTATTTTTAAATTGTGTTGAATTCTTTTGAAATATTTTAAGGAATTTTCAAAGATTCCAAGAAATTTTCAATAGATTACAATAATTTGAAGGGATTTCAAAGATTCAAGGTTACTTGAACAAATTCCAAGGAATTTCTTGCTAAAACGTCTAAAAAATATTTTGTTTGATGTGATTTTAGCAAAAGTGAAATCGCCGTTTGCTTAATAATCGAAAAATATATAAGAATGAAGAAAATATATTCAAAACGTCAAACATGAACAATTCCATTAGCAAAAATGATTAAAAAATGATTTTCAATACATTTTTTTCTAAAAAGAAGATCTTCTCCTTTCACTCCGCTGGGATTCGAACCACAGAACTTCTGACTTCTGGTCAAATGCTTTTCTCATTAAGCTACTAGAGAGATCGAGTGAAGAAACTTTATTTCAGAAAATATACGCATTATTATGCTAGATGGTACAAATCCAATTTTCAAAGGAATCTGTATTATCATTAGAAAATAACATAACTTTTTGACGTCTTTTTCAGACCAAATGGAGTTATGAATTAAAAATCATTTTTATTAATTTTTTTGTTCTGAAAAAAAAGATCTTCTCCTTTCACTCTGATGGGATTCAAACCACAGAACTTCTGATTTCCGCTCAGGTGAATTTCCCATTGAGCTACTACAGAGAACGAGAGAAGAAACTTTAATTCAGAAAATATACGTATTATTATGCTAGATGGTACAATTCAACATTTTTTAAAGGAATCTGTATTATCATTAGAAAATAACAGAAAATTTTTACGTGTTTTTCAGACTAGATGGAGTTATGAATTAAAAATCATTTTTAATAAATTTTTTTCTGAAAAAAAGATCTTCTCCTTTCGCTCCGCTGGGATTCGACCAACAGAACTTCTGATTTCCGGCTAGGTGCTTTTCGTATAACCTACTAGAGAGATTGAAAGAAGAAACTTTATTTCAGAAAATATACGCATTATTATGCTAGATGGTACAAATCAAATTTTTAAAGGAATCTGTATTATCATTAGAGAATGGCAGAAGTTTTTTTATGTCTTTTTCAGACTAGAAGGAGTTATGAATTAAAAATCATTTTTAATTAATTTTTTTTCTGAAAAAAGGATATTCTGTGTTTCGAATCCCAGCGGAGTGGAAGGAAATTTTATTTTCAGAGAAAAAATTAATTAAATATGATTTTTAATTCATAACTTCATCTAGTCTGAAAAATACGTAATAAAATTTCTGTTAGTCTCTAATGATAATACAGATTCCTTTCAAAATTTGATTTGTACCATCTAGCATAATAATGCGCATATTTTCTGAAATAAAGTTTCTTCTCTTGATCTCTCTAGTAGCTTAATGGGAAAAGCACCTGACCGGAAATCACAAGTTCCGTGGTTCGAATCCCAGCAGAGTGAAAGGAGATATTTTGTCCGAAAAAAAATCATTTAAAATTAAAGTTCCAAGTTACTGCAAAAATCGTAACTAAGTTACGTTGCAAGATCCTTAAAAAAAAAGTAACAAAGTTACCCTAAAAGTTACAAATAACATAACTTTTCAGTAACTTAGTTCCTTGCAACAAAATACTACCCAAATCTAATTGAATTTACCTCTTTTTTCAAAGAAAGTGGCTTAATAATGCCAAATCGCACAAAAAGAAAGGATGTTAAGATTCATTGAAAAGAATTCCTACTGAAAGGCAAAGAAGCGCAATTACTCTTCGATCCATAATCAGACAATGAGGGCATTTAATGAAACGACCTTAAAGTGGGGAGCCGCGTCCTTGCGATATTTCAATTGCTCACCATGAAAATCGAATTCCTGCCGAAATTGCTTCTGCAAGTTGGCCAGTTAGTTAACCCAAGTTAACCCAAATGACCAAGCAGCAAGATCGACGGTCTACTTTCTATAGGACACAAGATACCTAATATAAGCCTATATGTGCACCTGCAGAAACGCATATGTATTAATTACAGTCTACTGTCACTGGCCTGAAATTAATATACACCATGCACATTTTTCTGTTACACTTCAGCTGCCCGTAAATAAAATAAATGTTTATAGTCGCTAGTAAAGTGAGTGAATGTATATTAGAGTGGTACTAAAATTCACTGGACATTTTTTTTCGAATTTTTATGAATAACGCCCGGAAATTTGTTCGAATCCAGAAAAAAATAATTCCATTTTTTTTTCTTGACAAAAAAAAAAGATATTTAGAGGTAGTGAAAGGCCCACGAAGTTTAACATATATTTCCGATAAGAAAAAAATAGGTTTTTGTAAATTTTATTCAGAATTCTCAATATCAGATAATTATGATTTTTTGTGGGCTTTTAATGCAATTTTTTTTTGATACATAAAACAATACTTTTTACTGATGATTAGATGTTTAGATAAATTATTTAAACAAATTCATTATTGTTTTGAGCAATTTTCTCTTAGAATGGTGATGGAAAGTCACGGGGTTTTCAAAAATTTTCCACTTTTTGTCCAATTTTCAATTAGAGAGAGCCTAATGTTGAAAATAATGTTAATGTTGATGAATGTTAACAAACATAATTGCTGAAACAATTTATTATATTTGGTAATAATATTATCTTTGAATAATGCTAGAAATTGTGGATTTTCGGATTTTTTTTTCTTAATTAAAAAAAAGAAAAAAATTCTTAAATTTTTTGTTTTAATTTTCAATTAGTGAAAATTAATATTAAAAATAATGGTAATATAATGAATGTTAACAAACATAATTCTTTGAACAATTCATTATTATTGTTAATTATATTATCTTTGAATAATGCTAGAAATACAGTTTTCTCAGAAATTTTGTTTGAATTAAAAAAAAAATTCTTTAATTTTTATTTTTTTCCAATTTTCAATTACAGAGAGGTTAATGTTAAAAATATTGTTAGCGTTAATGTTGATCAACGTTAACAAAAATAATTGTTTCAGCAATTTATTATTACTTTTAATAATATTAACTTTGAATAATGCCAGAAATTGTAGTTTTTTCTGAAATTTTCTTTTAAATAGAAAAAAAATTCTTTAAATCTGTCTTATTTCCAATTTTCAATTAGAGATAGGTTAATGTTAAAAATAATGTTAATGTTAATTTTAATCAATGTTCACAAACGTAATTTTTTAAACAATTTATTATTATTGTTATTAACACTATCTTTGAATAATGCTAGAAATTGTAGTTTTTTCTACATTTTTTTTTTAATTAAAAGAAAAATTCTTGAAATTTTTTTTTCTTCCAATTTTCAATTAGAGAGAGGTTAATGTCAAAAATAATGTTAATGTTAATGTTAATCAATGCTAGAAATTGTGGATTTTCTGATTTTTTTTCTTAATTAAAAAAAAGAAAAAATTCTTAAATTTTTTTTTCTATCTTCAATTAGGGAGAGGTTAATGCTAAAAATAATTTTAAAGTAATGAATGTTCACAAACACAATTCTTTAAACAATGTATTATTATTGTTAATAATATCATCTTTGAATAATGCTAGAAATTGTAGTTTTTTTCTGATTTTTTTTTAAATTAAAAAAAAATTCTTGAATTTTTTTTTTCTCTGAATTTTCAATTAGAGAGAGATTCATGTTAAAAATAATGTTAATGTTAATCAATGTTAACAAACGTAATTGCTTGAACGATTTATTATTATTGTTAATAATATTATCTTTGAATAATGCTAGAAATTGTAGTTTTTTTCTGAAATTTTCAAATTTTTGTTCACTTTTCACTTGGAAGGAGTTAATATTCAATTCAATATAGCAAAAATAATTGTTTAAACAAATTATTATTGTCTATAGCTATCTTCTTCAATATTAATACCAGATAGTTGCGTTTTTTTGTCGTTGAATTTTTTAGCATTTGTCCATTTTTCAATAAGAGTAAAGTAATAATTAATTCAAGTTCAAAAAAAATTGTTTAAACAAATTATTATTGTCTATAGCTATCTTCTTCAATATTAACACTATATAGTTGCGTTTTTTTCAGAATTTTTGACCATTTTTCAATTAGAGTGAAGTAATAATTAATTAAAGTTGAAAAAATAATTGTTTAAACAATTTATTATTATTGCTAATAATATTCTCTTTGCTTGATTGTAGAAAATTGCGTGTTTTCTCTGAAATTTTTAACTATTTGTCTATTTTTCACTTGGGAGTGACCTAATAATTATTTACCTTCCGTAAAAATAATTGCTTAGACAAATAATTATTGTTTATAACTATTCTATCTTAGATAAGTCCTAGAAAGTTGCGGTTTCTTCTGAAATGTTTAACTTTGCTTCGCATTTGTAGTTATGAACAAATGATAAGTAAATATTAGAGAGAAAAAGATTTTAAACAATCTCTTTCTTTTTCGTGAATATATTTTGCTGAAGAGGCGCCGATATCAAAATATGTGCAATTCCAAATTTTTCTTTTACGCTTTGCAAAAAGCTTCTTGTTACAATTTAAAACAATACTTGTACGAGTCATTTACACAGTTGTAAATTTCAGAAAAAAGCGCAACTTTCGAGCATTATTTAAATTTAATATTGATAATAATAATAATAAATTATTTAAAAAAATAATTTAGTTAACTTTAATTAATTTTTCAACTCACTCCAAGTGAAAAATGAACAAAAAGTTGAAAATTTCAGAAAAAACTGCAATTTTCTAGCATCATGCTGAGAAAATATTATTCACAATAATAATAAATTGTTTAAACAATTATGTTTATCAACAATAATGAATAATAATAATAAACAATAATTACCTCTCGCTAATTGAAAGTTGGACATAAAGTAGAAAGTTTTTGAAAAAACCGCGACTTTCTATCTTCTTTCTAAGAGAAAATTGCTAAAAACAATAATAAATTGTTTAAAAAAATTATGTTAGTATCTGATTATCAGTGAAAAGTAGTATTTTATGTAGTAGAAAAAATTTGCATTTAACAAGAAAAAACGCAAAAAAATCACAATTAGCGCAAAAACTCGCAAAACCCATTTTTTCACTTATGGGGTTTTTTTGGGACCCTATAAGACATACTTATGGGGGTTATATTCGAAAAGTAATATTTTATTTGAATTCTATGGCTAATGGTGAAGAAAAATATTGTGTTTCAATTCGATTTAGCCAATATTGAGGATTCTGGATAAAATTTACAAAAACGTTTTTTTTTTCTTATGGGAAATACGTGTTAAAATTCATGGGGCTTGCGCCAAATCTAAATATAATTATTTAAAAAAAAAATGATTTATTTTTGTGTGGATTCAAATAAATTTCCGGGTGTTATTCATAAAAATTTGAAAAAAAAATTTTTGGTCCACCCTAATATATATACCAGTGGGTTAAAAAACTTTAATTTTTATAAGCAAATTTTTGTGTTGAAAGGGGCAAGTAATTTTTAGTTTTAATTTCTTTCTGTGTTGGAAAGGCAGAATGATTATTTTTTGCAATTTTTTTCTCAATTGGAAACAGGGAAGTTTGATTTTTTTTTTAAATTAATTTTTCTGAATTTGGAATTTTGAACTTTGAATTTTTGATGTTTAATTTTCAATTTTTTTATTATCAATAAATTGGAAAACTTTAATTCTTGCAAAATCTTTCGTGTTAGAAGGGGGAAGTAATTTTTTTCTGCATTGGAAATGCATTGAAAGTTGAACTACTTTATTAAAAATTACTTTTTTTTGTTGAAGTTTCACCTCTTTGGTTGTCAGTTGAACAAATTTGTTGTAAATTCGTTTAATTGTTGATTGAAAATTAAGTTTTTCAAATAAAAATTTAACTATACCATTTTTTGTTGAAAAATTATCTCTTTCAGTTCAAAATTCAACTATCAGGTTGAAAATTCGTGTGTTTTAGTTGGAAATTCTTGGTTAAAAAATTAAATTTTTGGTTCAAAATTTCTCTCTTTGGTTGAAAGTTTAAATATTATGCTGAAAACTCGCCTTTTTGGTAAAAAAATTAAAGTTGTTGGTTGAAAATTCAAGTATTTTGTTGATAATTCATCTTTTGGGTAGAAAATTAATCTTCTTGGTTGAAAAATAAACTTTTTGGTAGAAAACTTTTTTTTAGTTCAAAATTCAACTATTTGGCTTAAAATTTATGTATTTTGTTGAAACTTCGTGTATTTTGTTAAAAATTCGTCTTTTGGTAGAAAATTAAGCTTCTTAGTAGAAAATAATTCTTCTTCGTTGAAAATTCATCTTTGTGGATTTGAAATTCAGTTATTTGGTAAAAAGTTCTCATATTTTGTTAAGAGGTTTATTTATTTTGTTGAAGATTCAACTATTTTGTTAAAGTCAACTTTTTGTCCAAAATTCAACTTTTCAAGTGGAAAAAAATGCAACTACTAAATTTTTTTGAGTCGATTCAGCTTTACATTTTTTTTTGTGTAATTGAGGATAAGTTTTGCAGTTCTAAATAAATAATTGTTTGCTCGCATATAAATTTCCCATATGAATATCATGTTAAATCTTCCATTTGTATACTTTGGTTTGGGATAAATCACAAAAAGACACCTTTAAATTGATCTTGGAAAAAAGCGGCCGGGAAAATCCGTGAAAACCGCGGGAATTTCAAACTGCCTGTTCCTAAGATACCCTTCTTGAAAAAACAAACAAATTTCGTTCTTTCGACCGCAACCAAATTGATTTTCCATATAATATGATCAACAAGTCAATTAGCGTATATAATCTCTCTAATTAGTTGCTCACGCCTCTTGCCTTGATTTTCGCGCCTTTCTGTTTGATTAATTAATTCACGGCGATCTGTCTAGTTTTTTTTATTTTCCCTCTCATTTAACAGGCTAATGGCAGACTTCAACCTTGAACGTTCAGATCGCGATGGAGCTGAAGGAAAACGTCGATCACACTTCGCAGCCTGTAAAATGCAAGAACCGTGGAGTTTCGGTCACGGGTTTATAGACATAGGCCAGTTAATTTGATTCAGGGTGGGAAATTACGGTAAATCGAGTCGACTATTTCTCTCTGGCCCATTATGCTTTTCCAGATCGACTTCTAAGCGATCGCATTTTCCGACTCGGCGAACTCGTGGTTATGCCGAGTTCAAGGACCGTAGTAAGACTAATGCGCGAGGATTCTTGAAATGCCGTGAATCTTGATGAGAAAATATATATGTACCATTGTACCACTATAAAGCCTCTAAAGGAGACGCATGAGTATTCGCCAAATTCTATTTTCCCTAATATTTATTTTACCCAAAATTATTTGACTGAAGAGCAATTTGATACCATTTTTATTTATAATAATTGCCAATTTACCTCATTTTCCATTTTTCCATTTTGAATTTTCAAACTTTTTGGCGCGCTCACTAGAGGTACTACGCTTTTGTATGTTCCTCTTCTATTTACTTTTTACACACTCTATGCCTTAATCACTGCTTCTGTTCTGTTTCCATCAGCTGATTGATTATTATCGTTTTTTTCTTCACTGTTTTGTACTAAAAATGTAGTTTCTTAATCAATTTTAATCTCCGTTCTTTTACGCATGAGGTTATACAAAAATTTATTTTTAAGCTCTGACATTATGACTAATATTGACTAATAAAAGTCCAAATTTGAAATTATGAACAGATGACCGAATTATTATCCATTTTCTCTATTTTGAGAAATTATCTGCATTATAGAAAATCATTATACAGAAAAGAATGATAGAATAATCAGGATTGAAATAAACACATAATACAAAAATATTGAAGAAATTTATGTAATAAGAAGTAGAAAAACTACGAAACGATTTAATTTACACCACTCATAATCTCATATGGAACTATACAAAATAGCCTCGAAATTTGTTGAAATCTTTTAAAATTCCTTAAAACCTCTTGATATGTTTCAAAATCTTTAAAATTCATGAAATTTTCACGAAATCTGACAAAATCGTTTAAAGTCCATCAATCTTCTTCAATCTTCTTCAACAGAGAAAATTAATTTTCTAACCGAAAAGACAAATTTTCAACAACATGCATGAAACGTCTACCAAATAGTTAAATTTTTAACTTATAAAGGGTAACTTTCTAACAAAAAATGGAATAGTGCAATTTCCAGATAAAAAAAATTAATTTTTAACTACCGAATTTTCAAAGAAAAAGTTAAATTTCATAATAAACCGGTGAATCTCAAAAAAGACGAATTTTTAACATACTAATTCATCTTTCAAACAAGAAGTTAAATTTTCAGCTAAAAAAGATGAATTTTTAACCTAACAGTTAAATTTTAAACCAAAAAGATGAACTTTCCAACAAGAAGATTGATGTTATACTAAAACACGAATTTTCAACAAAATACATTAATTCTGAACAAAATTGGTAAACTTTAGAGCCAAAAGGGCGAATTATGCTCGAAACGGTTGCATTTTCAAACCTGAAAATATGATTTTTCAACAAAAAAATTAATTTTCTACAAAAAATTTGAATTAAAAAGAAAATAGTTTGATTTTCAACAAGAAAGTTAATTTTGAACCGAGTAGCTTAATTTCCTACAAAACTGTTGAATTTTCAAGACAAAAAAAAAACAACAAATTTTTCACAAAACAGTTGAATTTTTAATAACAAAATTAATTTACATAAAATGATGAATCTTCAACCAAAAAAATTGATCTTTCACAAAGTAATTCAACTTTTATCCAAACATTTGATTTTTCAACCCAAAAATTATATTTTTTAACAGAAGTTAAATATTTTCAACAAAGAAGATTATTTTTTTAACAAAAAACAAAAATTGTTATCAAAATATATTAATTTTTAATAAAATTGTTGAATTTCAAAGTCAAATAAACAAATTTTCTACAAAACAGTTGAACTTCCAAGACAAAAATTAATTTACATCAAATGATGAATCTTCAACCTGAAAAATTGATTTTTCACAAAGTAATTCAACTTTTATCCAACTAGTTGATTTTTTAACGCAAAAATTCGATGTTTCAATAAAAGTTCAATATTTTCAACAAAGAAAATTATTTTTGTAACAAAAAACAAAAATTTTAACTAAATATACTAATTTTTCGTAAAAGTGTTGAATTTTAAAGCCAAATAGACGAATTATTTTCAAAACGGTTGAATTTTTAAACCAAAAATATTCATTTTCAACTGGCAAGATTATATATTGATTAAAAAAAAAACGAATTTTCAACTTGAAGAGACAAAATTTCAATAAAAATATCAAAAAGATGAATATTCCAGCAAAACACAAGTTTTTAAAAAAATACATTAATTTTTTTTTAATTGTTGAATTTTGAAGCCAAAATGATACATTATCTACAATTGAAAAAAGTGAAATTTTCATAATATTAGTTTAATTTTAAAGAAAAATGGTCATTTTTAACCAAATAGTTTAATGTTATACCAAATCATTGAATTTTCAAGCCAAAAAGACGAATTTTCTACAAAACAACTGAATTTTCAACAAAAAAGGTCATATTTACGATCGAATGGTGGAATTTTCAACTAAAATTATGGATCTTCAACCAAGAAAATAATGCATTTTTTCACAAAATAGCTCAGCTTCAAATCAAGCAGTTGATTTATCGACCCAAATAGTAGCATTTTTAATCAAAGAGGATGAATTAGCAATGAAGAAGATTAAATTTCGACCAAAAATGACGAATTCTGAACAAAATACATGATTTTTCAACTAGAAAAAAATTGATTCTCAACAAAAAAAAACAATTATCAACAAACTAGTCACATTTTCATCAAAAAAAGATGAATTTTCAATTAGAATTTTTAATCTTGAAAAAAAAACGAATTTTTAACAACAGTTGAACTTAAAATATGATTTTTTAAAACCAGGAAATTAATTTGATAAAAATGGAATTTATTGAAATTTATTGAAATTTTAAAGAATTTCTTAGAATTTGGAACATTAAAAATTAGTTTTTATCACACCGCCATCATAAGTGCGATTTTAGGTACTGCGAACGATACCTAAAATAGCACTTTTTAGCATAGGCCGTACAATTTTTACTTAGGGCATTTAGGGTATTTATTTAGGGTACCCAGGCTACTTAGGGTATTTTATTATCGACTTTTTACCCCACGCACATTACCGGACTCCGCCTCTGGACTGGTGTGATAAAAAATAGTATATGACACTCGGCCGAAAAAGTACCACTTAGGGTCCTTGTATCATAAATAACTATTATAGGACCTAAAAGGTCTTGAAATATTTCAAGAGATTCCAAAGGATTCTTAAAAGGTCGTCGGGTTTGCTACCCTGTAGATCCGCGCTTGTGAACTTTACAAATGAGCGAAATCAGACACTATGATCATTACCATCCTATAGGAAAATATCGCGGTCCCGCCCACCAAACTTGTAATATCAAAGACTCACAATCTCTCACGTAATTGACCTATATTTGTCCACTTTGGTGATTATTCAAATTAATAGATGTTAGCGAAGTTAACTAACAGTTATAAAATCTATTTACGACCCAATCGAATAATTGGCGCACTTCGGCATTCGCTGGTTTTGCCACTCTATAGATCCGCGCCTCTCTCTAAAACGAGCTCTAAAGTTCTTACACGATTCACTCAGTTTTATAGAAAGTGTGAGAAAACCAATGGGATCTTTGTCACTTGGAGTGAACAATTTGTCTTTGTCATGCAGTAGATTTCACTTGAAACATTAGAGTTAATTTTTAATCCAATTAGAGCTTCATGCTACAATCTACAAATCTCAAGGTCTCTCAAGCGAAAGTACTTTTCAATTTAGAATTTCATTCTGTGAAACCAGATTGCATTCAAGTCTGGAAGAGTACCTTCTTTAAAAATACTAAAAGATAAGGATTTTTTATTTTTATAGGAATGGGAGCGTCCACATATCATGTGACACTGAAGATGAACCCCCCACTATTTTTAAATACGAAATATAAATGTAATTTTATATAAATGTCAATTGGACTATGAATAATTAGTTTCAACTATTTGAGATACTAGTATGAGAATACTTTTAATTAAATTCTTCAGACATTTTTTTTTATTTGAGAACATTGATATAATTTGAAGATTAATTTAGACGGCATACACTCTTTGCCCCTTTTTAAAGAATTCTCATTTTTTTTCCTGTTTTCGAAAAACTTTTCCTTTTTCTCGTTCTTTCACTCGAATGTGAACTGAATTAATAGAAGCCAATAAGAAAATCCAACTGTTTTTGGTCAAAAGTTACTTTTTTTGGTTAAAAAGTCTACCATTATATTTTTGGTTCCGAATTTATCGCTTTTGTTTAATAACTCTACTATTTGGTTAGAAATTCAATTATTTTATTGAAAATGCAACTATTTTGTTGAAGTCATCTTTTTTGGTAAAAAATTCAACTACTTGGTAGAAAGTTGAAATACTTTGTTAAAATTTCATTTTTTTGTTTAAAGATTCATCTCCTTGGTTGATTTGATTGTCAATTTGTATATTTTGTTGAAAATTCGTTTCATTTTTGATTGATATATTTTTTTTAATTGAAAATTTAAATATTCCATTTTCGGTTAAAAATTGAAATTTTGTAGTTAAAAATTGAACTATTTAGTTGAAAATTAATCTTTTGTAGTTAGAAATTCAAGTATTTGATTGGAAATTTATGTATTTTGTTGATTCATTTCTGGTTGTAAATTGATATTTTAAATTAAAAGTGGATCTTTTCTAGTTGCAAATTTGTCTATTCTGGTGGAAAATTAATCTATTTGGTTAGAAGATCAACTATTTGGTTGGAAATTCATGTACTTTTTTGATAATACTTTTTTTTTGTAGAAAAGTAATCTTTTTGGTTAAGCAATCAATTTTTGATTTAAGAATTCATCTCCTTGGTTAAAAATTTAACTATTTTGCTCAAAATTACTTTCTTTTCGGTGAGAACAAATTTTCTTCACTGAAAATGTAACTATTTCATTTTTAGTTGAAAATTGATATTTTCTGGTTGAAAATTCATGTACTCTGTTAAAAATTCGACTTTTATGGTAGAAAATCAATCTTCTTAGTTAAAAATTCATCAATCTGTTTTGGTTTGGGATTCAACTACTTTGTTCCAAGATAGTTTTTTCTATTGAAAATTAAACTATTTTGTAGAAAATTCATCTTTTTGACTTAAAAATAAAACAATTTGATAAAAATGCAAGTTATTTGGTTAAAACTTAAATTTTTTATTGAAAATTCATATTTTTGGGTAAAAAATAAACTACTTTGATAGAAAGTGAAACTATTTGGTGAAAACTTAAAGTTTTTCTTGGAAATTTTAATTATTTTATTAGAAATTACTTCTTTTTTCGTCCAAAATTGATCTTTTATCTGAAAATTTAGCTATTCTATAGTTGAGAGAAAATTTATCTTTTTTATTTGGAAATGATGTATTTCGTTGAAAATTGTTCTTTTCCGTTTTAAAAGTCCAAAGTATTGCATGAGAGCTACTTAAGGGTTTTAATATTATTTAACAGATTTGAAGGGATCTTCAAAGATAAAAGCAAAATTTATGGAATTGCAAAAAATTTTCTAAACTTCATAAGGATTCTGAAAGATTATTTCATAGGATTTAAGTTGTTTTTAAGGATATTTTTAATAATTTGAAGGGACTTCATAGAATTTTAAATATTTCAAAGGAATTCTAAAAATTTGATAATATTTCTATAATTTACAAAGAATTTCACAGAAATTAAGGGATTTCGTAGAATTTCAAAAATTTGAAAATAATTTAAAATACTTGGGTTACTATGCAGTTTTAAACAATTTCCTTAAATTTCGAAAGATTTGAACGATTTTTGAGGATTTTAGTAATTCTGAAGGGGTTTTAATGCTCTCATTGAGGTATTTTAATAAATTTCCCAGGATCTCAAGAAATTTCATAGGGCTTCAAATATCTCAAGATATTTCTAGGAACATCATCAGATTCCATGTAATTTCACGGAATTTCAAAGAATTTGATAATAATTTTATGGATTTCAAAGAATTTATTTACAACAATTGAGGAATTTTAAAGGATTTCAAATTTTTGAGAAGATTTTAGAACATTTTGAATAGATTTAAAAAAAACTGTAAGGTTTTTATGGGATTTTTGATAAGATTGACCAATCAATAAGATTGATTTTTCACAAAATAATTCAACTTTTATCCAACTAGTTGATTTTTCAACCCAAAAATTCGATTTTTCAATAAAAGTTTAATATTTTCAACTAAGAAGATTATTTTTATAACGAAAAACAAGAATTTTAACAAAATATTATTAATTTTTAATAAAATTGTTGAATTTCAAGGCAAAAAAAATTTCTATAAAACAGTTGAACTTCCAACACAAAAATTAATTTACATAAAATGATAAATCTTCAACCTGAAAAATTGATTTTCCAGAAAGTAATTCAACTTTTATCCAACTAGTTGATTTTTCAACACAAAAATTCGATTTTTCAATAAAAGTTAAATATTTTCAACTCGGAAGATTATTTTTATAACAAAAAATAAGAATTTTTAACAGAATATATT
>JAABKJ010004222.1:0-24681 GCA_011634705.1 Andricus grossulariae
CATTTCCCAGATATATTCGCAACAAACTAGGACTTATACTCCCACTTCACGAAAAACGTCACCAGCTCTTGGACTATTTGTTTGATCCATAAAGATTGTTAAAAAAGTTTCACCCCCCTAGCTAATCTGCAATACACCCCAATTCAAGCCCTAATACTAAAAAAATTCACCATAAATACAAAAAGTAGAAAGTCTGCAATTTTCTTGCGGAAAGCTATTTTGTTTGATCCATAAAGATTGCTAAAAAAGTTTCGCCCCCCTAGTTGATCTGCAATACACCCCAATTCGAGCCCTAATACTAAAAAAAATCACCATAAATACAAAAAGTCGAAAGTCTGCAATTTTCTTGTCAAAGTTATTTTGTTCGATCCACCGAGATTGTTAAAAAAGTTTCACGCCCCTAGCTGATCTGCAATACACCCCAATTCAAGCCCTAATACTAAAAAAATTCACCATAAATACAAAAAGTCGAAAGTCTGCAATTTTCTTGCCAAAGTTATTTCGTTCGATCCACAAAGATTGTTAAAAAAAGTTTCACCCCCCTAGCTGATCTGCAATACACCCCAATTCAAGCCCTAATACTAACAAAAATCACCATAGATGCAAAAAGTCGAAAGTCTGCAATTTTCTCGCGAGGGACTAAGTCCGCAGGGACGAACGCCGCAGAATTATGTGCAGGACGTAAATTTGGACCACTCGGGACTCTCGAGTATATAGTCTGGGATCCAAGGGCATTTTAGTGTCCATTTTAGGTCCGGAAGATTTAATCATTGATTCTTGTGCAGAATGTTCTCCTGATTCCGAATATATCGGGTGCACATGGCAAATTTCCGGTCGTTTTGTTGTTATTTGACATTTTATGTGTTTGAATAAAAAATGTCATATCTCGGAAAGTTATGCAATTTTTACAAAATTCAAAATAAATACAAATACTGAGTAGGGTGTTTGCATGTGAGCGCCTGTGTGTGAGGCCTCGGTCGATGTTTCAAAACTGCAGCTTTCAAGCCTCCCCCGCTGTCACGATTCGATGCTCTTACTAACACTCGTACACACATGCGTGAAAAGCCTGTATTTATTTCGAATTTGGTAGCAATTAAACTAATAGCCCAATTGAAAAAAAATTCAAAAGAAATTGTCTTCGCCTCAGCGAGTACTATATGACTAAAAAAAAATTGCGAAATGATAAAAAATACACTGTAGAAATGGTTTTTCCTTAAAACGCTATTTTATTCTTTTTTTTTCTCTCGAAAAATTACAATTAAATCAATATACACCATGAATAAAATTTGTGCATATCACACTTCTTTAAATGATTATGAAAAAATATTTTCAAAAATTGCATAAATTTCCGAGATATGATATTTTTTATTTGGACACAGAAAATGTCAAATAACAACAAAACGACCGGGAATTTGCAATGTGCACCCGATATATTCGGAATAAGGAGAATATTCTGCACAAGAATCAATAATTAAATCTTACGGACCTAAAATGGACACTAACTCTCCTCTTCGGATCCCAGACTATTTAGCTAGTCTTCACAAACTGCTTTAGCATACAACGTTGGAAGTTTGCCAGAATAAAAACTAAGAATCAGAATGACGTCAAACTTTTACGGTGGACGTTTTTCGACACCATCTATCGAACTCTATACAGACACTATTATGCTATCATTGCTCCTTCTTCGTCAGTTCGGAAAATTTTCAACTTATCCTCGTACATAGTTTTCCGTATTTGTTAATAAAATAGTCTTGTCATTTGATATTTTCGTACGTGAAAATTAGTG
Source organism: Andricus grossulariae (assembly GCA_011634705.1). Lineage (NCBI taxonomy): Eukaryota > Metazoa > Arthropoda > Insecta > Hymenoptera > Cynipidae > Andricus > Andricus grossulariae. Next base: position 1,787 of record JAABKJ010004222.1, read on the forward strand.
ATCTTGTTACTCAATGTTATACGCAATATTGAATGGTGAATAAGTACATATTTTAGATAGTCTTAAGAATTTAAATTTGTGGTTACATAATTAGTGAATTATAAGTCATAATATCATTATCACTGCCTCTGGTGATTTACTAATATATAACCAAGAATCGTAGATAAAAATTTTCTGTTTGAAAGAATCTTTGAATTAAAAGAATTCTAATGCTTTCTGAACTGGATTCGCCAGTTCCTTGCGACAATTGCAAAATAATTGAAAGAACCCGTAGAAAAAGACTATGACCCGAACTTAAGACACACATTACTTACGATGGTAGCAAATGGAGAAACGTAATGGTGCAACGCTTGGAACTCAGGGGTTTCAAATCGATGTAATTACAGGTTTTTCCCCGAGGCGACGCGGATGAAGACCGCTGGGGGTTTCAGGCCCCCGCAGTGCAAAAACCAAGTTCACCGCGTTACAAAGGCAGAGTGATGTAATTAATGGAGTTAGACCAAGAAGAAGATAGTGATTTGAGGGAGATATTTTATCATGGTTAATCCCACGGTGGCCAAAAGACGAATCACCAGGAATTAAACGAGAGCCGCCGCAATATGTTCTTCTGGGTGCGCATACACTCCACTTTTTGAAGATAAGAATCGATTATGATGATTGCTCTGCATTCCTACTGGAAGCGTCGACGGACAGCCTTTCAGGGTGGATAAGTAAAGAATGATGACTGGGATTCAATGAAAATTGCAACAATGTAATCTCCGTGATTGTGTTTCTTTTACTTATTTTCAAAAGCATGCAAAAAGTTATTCGAATTTTAAGCGAAATAAAGGGGTAATTAAAACCTACCACGAGACATATCAACGGGTGCCATCGATATATACATAAAAGCTTGCTTTCAAATTTTAACGAGCGAATGCTGATGATGTTCATCAGTTTCATTCGATTCTGGTCATCGACCTTACACATGGACCAAATATTTACGAGAGATATACATGGAGATTCTACAAACCAGAAATTAGATCACAGTAAAAACGCATGCTTAAAAATATTACATGTTAAAGTTGTTTTGCACTAAATTCAACAAAATTTGTCTGAATTTAAGGAAATTTGTTGGCCTTAAATCCTGAATACCTGAATTCCAGAATATCGAATCTAAAATTGAATGAAATTTTACTTCAATTTAGACATGTTTTATTAATATTAAGTTTAACAATTTCAAAGTGTAATTATGGTAGCATGTGGGTTCACTGAATTTTTTGGAAAAATTATGCATGGCTTGCACAAATTACTTGACTGTTCATCATAGGTGCGAATTTAAAAAGAAGCTGGAATACTTTTAATGAGCCACCTGAGGACTTGTGAACTGTAAAAATTTATTTTTCAGAAATAAAAAGAAAAGTTTTGCGAGGATTGCTTCTACACTCAACTCCCGAGATGAGCACCCTCGGTTTACGCTATTCCTAGAACTTGAGGCCTCGGAATTTAGGGATGCGGGTCAAGTGAAACAAACAGCTCGGGTTCGCACTTTCAGCGCGTTAGTTGCATCAACCTGCATCAGGCTGCATCATGCACTGAGATATGCTGAAGGCCAAGGTCAGCCATGCCCGAAAGCATGCTTATCTCGGAAGTTGAGTGTATTTGCTTTATTTATTTTATTCCTTACAATACTGATATAATATTATTACTTTTCATTTTGTAGCGTAAATTTTAACAAAATATTTAAAAGCACCCTTCCGTCGACTCGGTCATATTTAGGGGATCTTTTACACTTGTCATATTTCTGTTTATAGTTTTTATTTTCACTCTCTTAGAATGAAAATCAGAATTATCCAGAAACATCAAGGATTGGTTTTGTCACTTTGAAGGGTGGTTATTTATTATTGTATAGGAAAACTGTTGAATTATTTTAATAAAAAAGGAGGACAGTTGATGGCGACAGAAAAAGAACAAAATTCAAAACTTGAGTGATGCATCGAAAAAGTTGGAACGCGAAATGTTACATCATCCAGAAAGTAAGCGGAACAACGTTTCTTGTCTATAGTGGGAGTAGATGCAATGATTGCGGAAGACCGTAAAGTGCCTGCCTAGACAGATGAGGTTGGGGATGTAAAGTATGGAGAGCGGAAATCATGCGAAGAAATTTCTATCTGACAGCAGCAATTGACAGCTATAACAAATGCGTCGCACGTCGAATAACAGCGGGGTTCAGATAGCATCAACCTGCCGTTACTTGCCAAGTGTTGAGCCCTTATGATAATCTAGTTCGCATGATTGCAAGGATTTGTTTCAACGATAACACCGAACTGGCTATGAATTAGTGAGAAAAATCTGTGATCTGAAATTCAATAGCCGATAAATAACGTGCTCGGAACATTCCGTAATCGGTGCTTTATTCATTCGATACCGCCTTAAGTCACTATATTCTCATAGATAAGGTCTCAGATTTCACTGGCATCGTCACTATTTGCAAAAGATCACACTTCATTGAAATTATTTCACTTTTCTACAACATGTGGGGTATTTCGACCACACACATTTTCCAGAATTTCAGATGCCGTTTCTTCTTTTCATAAATATATTCTCAATGCTCTATGTAAAAAAACTATTATTATTATATACAAGCTATACATCGTGCGGCAAACAGTGCTTTCAATTTTAAGCGCTTCTTATACAAAATGTTGAGTATGGAAGACATTGAGTCGAGGGGTTCACAACTCGACCGATGTAGTGTACACTGACTTCAGGTGATTTCAGCGACTTCATGTGAATACAACTGTCTTCACGCCAGTGACTTCAGCGAAGGTGTACACCTGACTTCACGAGTTACTATCTTCTCGCATTGAGTTTAAAATGTTCAATTTGGAACATTCTCAAATTATATATAATTCAATTTTGAATATCTAATTTAGTTTTAAAATGGTTGCATTTTTTAGGCATGTCATTGATTAATTAATTTCTTAAATGCGTTAACTTTTCATCGCTTATGTTAAAAAGAATTTTTAAATTTAAAAAGCATTACAAGTAGAATGAATGTTCGCATTTCGAAGCATGTATAGCGTGCGGAAAGTAACCAATTCTGAAGCCGTGCTTAAGGGCATGTGAGACTTAGAAAATTATCGATTTTAGCAGTGTCAGGTTCCCCCGGCTTTTTTCCTACAATAATAAAGATTTTGCCTTGAAAATTTGGGGAATGATACCGAACATGCTAACGGACGTCCCCGAACTCTTCTGTCGTGGAATAATTTAAAAATTTTAATTTTGCTGAATTTGATTAATATGTGTGTATCTTAAGGTACAACAGAGACTGACATTATCGGAATGGCAGATACCTCAAAAAAGAATCCTAACCTCCAAATAGCGCACATAGAGAAAGTTTTTATTCAGCAGAATAGTTTTTTTTTGCTGTTATCCCTGAAAAACGAGTTCGGGGACGTCTGTTGTTCTATTTTATAGCATCTCCAAATACAGTTTTAAAAATTTTTAATTTTTGTGGACAAAAACCCGGGGGAACTGAACCCAATTTACCACACGACAAAGTATCACATGCCCTTAAGTGCACAACAAAATTGTGAGCGGAAAAAGACTCGTCTTGGTCGAAACCTTCTGAAAAATATTTTAAAGTATCTGTTTTTATAAATACAGCCTCTGTTTAAAAAAACTTGTTTGAACAATTTCATACTAAATTTTCTAAAAAGTATCCTAGATATTTATAATCAGGGAGCTTTTTCGACATTTCAAGCCAAAGTTGCTTTCTAGGCCTCTCAGTGTATACAGAAGTATCCATGGAAATCAGCTGAAAAAGTATGTAAGAATACTTTCAAAATTTCGTCCGTTTTTTCGTACCTCCTACCGTTTTCGAGATCTTCCAAATTTTAAAAAATTCAATTCTTGAAAATTTTGAATATCTTAATACTGAATTATTTCACTTTAAGCACTTTGACTTCAGTACATTTGACTGCAAATTCAAATTAAGCAGCCCAAAAAACCTCCTTAGTCAGTATCTTCTCAAAATGGTCCGCTCCTTGTACATTTTTTGAATTTTGGGTCAAACATATTGGGTCAGTAAATTCTAATTTGGCAATTTTGACTACAAATTGGGATTTAGCGAAAAAACAGACCCTACAGGAGCATCTGCCAAAAAGGTCCGAGTATCGTACATTTTTTTTATTTCGGGTCAGCCATTTTGAACTTAGCACTATTGGCTGCAACTTCGAATTCAGCAACCCAAAAATCTTCGTTGGCCAGCATCTTGTCAAGAAAGTCCGCGTATTGTACATTTTTACATTCTCATACTATAATGAGAAGGTATTATATTTGAGGGGCTGATAGCAAAAGCGAACGAATTAGCCCACGCGCTACGAGCAAAAACCGAGTTAAAGATTTAATTCGTTTTTCTTCGTAGCGCGTGGTCTAACCCATTTGTGCCCGCACTCATGTTTTGATTCGGTTCAACTCCAGCTGAACTTTTCATTCGTTTTTGGCTACGCTGACATCTTTGTTTCTTTCGCGCCTGGATGATCGGGAATGAATAAAAATGAAGAGTTGATTCATCTCCATAATAGCTCAAGCGAAATTTTAAAGATTTTTCCGAAGAGTCAAAAAACGTTCTCAAAAATCGAATTTTTCATTTAGAAGAAACAAATGTATACTCCTGAGGTACATCAATGCTGTATTATTGCCTGAAAATTAGATTGGAAAATTATACTATATTTAGAAAAATTATTCATAATTATTTTAAAATGTCATTTCAGTTTTAACACGCATAATATTTTTCAAATAAATTATCAATACGATGGGGCCCTAGAAATAATTCAATTCCCATTGCGTGGAATTGGAAAACCAAAATAGGAATAATTGCACCAAAATGGTTTCACGGGGATTGGCTGCGATTCGTCACATGATTCGCACTAAATCTAAACAATTTACAGACAAAAAGAGTTTTTATATGAAACTCATGAAGGTTATTATTATTTAATATTTTAGAATGAAAATTTTATAAGCCGTTATCGACATCAGCTATTCATGATGTAATGAATAACGTTTTTCCTACGAAATCGACCAAAAATTACTTGTTAATGACACCTATTTATCATATTTGGTCAGTTAATAACAATTGATGCTTGGTTCTATCTACGTCCTAATATTTTAATAAGTAATTTACGAACAATCGACAGTTATTATTTTTAAAAACAATTTTTTTGATAAATTTCCATTATCTTATGTATTTAAATACTAAAAAATTTCACTTTTCACCAAGGAATTAACTGCCAATTCCTTATCAACCATTTTTTTCTATTAATCAATAACAAATGATGATTGTTTGAACAAAATTTATTAACAGATATATTTTTTAGCTATTTTCAACATTTAAACTTTTTTCTTTTCACGAGTAATCAACTCTTGATAACTGACTTAAAACAATTTTGTTAAATACTTGGATAACAATCAATTATTGTTATTATTATGAACAATGTTATGAAGACATTTTTTCCGTCATAGGAATTTTTCAAGTATAATAATGCCGTTTTTCTTGTGGAACTTGCAAACAATTTTTTAGCTGAAACTCATTATTAACATAATTTCGCAATCTTTGACAAGAGGACAAGTGCTTATTTTCTATAAATAAACTGAATTCACAAATGTGTTATTTGTGAGAGCGGTATAGATAAGGTATGAACATTAGGGTGGTCCAAAAATGCCTTGGACAATTTTTTCAGCATACGAGTTAAATATAACTTTTCAAAAATCACCCCCAAAGCCTGTTTTATACGGGCCAAAAAAACCCCGATAAGTGAAAAAATGGGTTCCACGAGTTTTTGGCACTAATTATCATTTTTTTGTGTGGCTTTCTCAATGCAAATTGTTTCTGATACACAAAACACTACTTTATACTGATGATTAGATGTTAACATAAATTTTTGAGCAATTTATAATTGTTTTTAGAAATTTTCCCTTTGAATAATGCTAACAAACTAAAAAAGAAATTATTATTGTCTATAGCTATCTTCTCCTACATTAATACTAGATAGTTGCGGTTTTGTGTGAATTTTGTAACTTTCGTTCATTTTTCAATTAGAGTGAAGTAATAATTGATTGAAGTCAACAAAAACAATTGTTTAAACAATTGATTACACTAGTTTACAAAATTAAAACAAAGTTCTGTACATTCAATGTCACTATTTTTTTCCTATGTATTTTGGCTGACTAAACTTAAAAATCACAATACAAATTTTTTTTATGGATAGGTTTTCGACATATGATTATTTGAAAATTTTTTCCATTTTTTTCGGCGGTGGCTTCACATTCTAGGCCATATATCGAGTTCTAAACGTCAGATTGGATCACACGAGGTCTCAAATTGAAGGCAATACAATTTTCAACAATCGCTCTGTATATTGTTTTCCTATCTGTTGAGTAGTTTACGTGTTAAGTCCCAAAATAGATGAGAAAAGTCCATTTTTTGCGCCAAAATAAAAATCGACAATTCACTCTATCGCTGTGCAAAAATATAAAAATTCAAATTATGTCCAGTTTTTTATTTTTTATGTATAGATCCCACTATTAAGAGAAAAAAGGTATTGCTGAAGAAAATATATGAATAAATAGCGGAGATATAAGCAATTGATTGAAGGTACCAACATTCAAATTTTACTTTGTTTTTCTATTTTTTTCATTTTTGTATACAAAATATTTATTTAATTTATTTTATTCAGTTTTAATTATGAATTTCAATATTGCATGACTAGATTAGAAATAATGTTGGCCCCCGCTTTGTCTTCTGTTCTTCGCAGGTTCCGTTTCTCTGATGAGGAACCAAATATAATCTCCCAACATTCTTGCATCCCAATATCCTTGGTAGCGCTGCTCAATGGGTTTAATTTCTTGGTGAAACCTTTTACCGTTCTCGTCACTTACGTCAACGAGATTTTCCGGGCAAAAATCCAAGTGGGAATGCAAAAAATGAATTTTGTACGGCATATTTACACCTGTTGAAATTAAAATTAAATTTGCACATTTTTCATTTTGTAAACCAGTGTAATGAAAAAAAAACATGCATAAAATAAAATAGCAATATATATTCCATGCCCGGTTTTGCATAATTCTTTAGCAAATCTTTTACAATTTGCTTGTAATTCGGGATTTTCTTGTTTCCAAGAAAATTGGAAACAATCAATTGAAATGATTTCCAGGCTGCAGCCTTATCAGGTGTCAATAATGAAGGCAAATTTTCATCTTTGAGCACCTTCCTTATCTGTGGACCGTCAAAGATTCCTGCTTTGATTATTGCAATAGAAAGTCTTGGGAAAATTGATCTTAAATGCTCCAGCGCGCGCCTCTCTTATCTAACGCTTCGACGAAGCTTTTGAAGAGTCCAAGTTTTATGTGTAATGGTGGAAGGATGATGAAAATTTCCCCTTATTATTGACACCTAATGGCTGCAGCCTGGAAATCATTTCAATTGATGGTTTCCAAGTTTCATGGAAACAAGAAAAGCCCGGATTAAAAGCAAATTGTTAAAGATTTGCTCAAGAATTATACAAAAATGGGCATGGAATATGTATTGTTATTTTATTTTATGCATGTATTTTTTCATTACACTGGTTTACAAAATGAACAAATGTGCACATTTAATTTTAATTTCAACAGGTGTATTATGTCATACAAAATTCACTTTTTGCATTTCCACTTGGATTTTTTCCCGGAAAATCTCAGTGATGTAAGTGACGAGAACGGTTAAGGGTTTCAGCAAGAAATGAAACCCATTGAGCAGCGCAACCAAGGATATAGGGATGCAAGAATGTTGGGAGATTATATTTGGTTCCTCATCAGAGAAACGGAATCTGCGAAGAACAGAAGACAAAGCAGGGTCCAACATTATTTCTAATCTAGTCATGCAATATTGAAATTCATAATTAAAAACGAATGAAATAAATTAAATAAATTTTTTGTATAAAAAAAATAAAAAAAATAGAAAAACAGAGTAAAATTTGAATTTTGGTACCTTCAATCAACTGCTTATATCTCTGATATTTATGCATATATTTTCTTCATCAATGCCTTTTTTTCTCTTGAAAGTGCAATCTATATATAAAAAATAAGAAACTGGATATAATTTGAATTTTTCAATTCTTGCATAGCGATAAAATGAATTTTCGATTGTTATTTGGGCGAAAAAAGTGGACTTTTCTCATATATTTTGGGATATAACATGTCAACTACTGAACAGATTGGAAAACAATATCCAGAATGATTGTTGGAAATTTTATTGCCTTTAATTTGAGACCTTGTGTGACACAATCTGACGTTTAGAACTCGATATTAGGCCGAACATATGAAGCCACCACCGAAAAAAATGGAAAAAATTTCCAAAAAATCATATCTCGAAAACCTGTCCATAAACAATTTTTTTAATGTGATTTCCAAGTTAAGCGAACTGAAATACACAGAAAAAAAATAGTTGCATTGAATGCACATTTTGGCTGCAAACTAGTGTTATTATTCTAAATCCCTTAAAACGGCTCCATTCCAGGATCGTTTTAACTTGAAGCGATCATGGAATGAAGGAGCCTCCAATAATAAAGGCTTTCCAAAAAAAATACATGGTTCAGTTTGTGAACTATCCATTTCTATAGCTTCAGCCAATATTATACTGAGTGGTATTCACAGATTTTTCAGATCATACATTATTTTCTCAATTCTAATTGTGATTGCCTTTCAAAAGAAGCTTATATCTCCTTTGGGCACCACAGAAAATACTGAGGGTATGTAGCGTTGCAGATAATCGTTCGAGAAGGGTAATAGTCAACTGACTAAAAAAAAGAGTATTAGGGATAACTATTGAAATTGATGGGAAAACTATTTTAGTTATTAAACAATGGTACTACTACTTAGTTGTGAGAAATATTTTTTTTTTTAGTTAGGCCGTGAGTAGTTGTCGGTACTATCTAATTAGGTAGCCTAACAATTTCAGTTTTCAGAGTTCTATCAAGGTAGGGTAAGTCACTGTAGTTGAACTTACTACTAAAGCTAGTCATGTCTATTAACATAATTTCAGGTACAAATATTTTCTTTTTGTTAAAGGGACTTATTCCAACAACTGTCACTATATACTATCGAAGTCTGAATTAAAAAAGAACCCAATGGGCACGCGGACATCTTATGTTGGGCCTATTTAAATTTTTCCAATTAAGAATTTGATGTATAAAAGAAAAAACCTGTAAATAATTGCTTTGGTGCATTTTGTAGGCTAGAATTTGTAACAAAATTTAAACTCCTTCGTATTCAAGATGCCTTATACATACCTTCGAATGCTTCGATGTAATCAGCGAAGCTCAAAGTTTGTAAAACTGGCAATTTTCCGCAATTTGTACTCGCTCATTATAAAAAAAAAATCAGCTGCAATCTAACCAAACCTAGCATCAATAAGCAGCGAGTTATGACAGTCATACAGTGCTCCCAATTCGGCTCCCCAACTGTAGTGCGCATGCGTTGCATCGACAGTCTTATTGGCTGTAAATCGGGCGCTATTTTGAAACTATAACATGTGTAAATAAATTTTCTATAATAAATCGTCACTGCAAAATAATAACAATTTATTTTCAGATCACAAAATATTCTTTTGGAGTGCAAGGTGAAATAATTATTTGATTGTACTTTTTACAAATAAATTATTGATTTTAAATTCAAAGGAAAAATTACATTTTTTCACCAATACCAATTTTAAATCATTCATAATATTTTCTGTACTTTATAATTATTATATATTGTGAAAAATTGATTTTCATATTTAATCATTTCAAATAAGCGCGCGATCAACATCCAATGAGGCTGCTGGTGTGACGCATGCGCATTGCGGTTGGGAAGCCAAATTGGGAGCACTGCAGTCATATCTTAATGTTGGTACCATTGTCACATTCTCAATCGTACCAATTTTGATATGAAATAAAATCGAAGTGTTTTGTCCCTAAATTCGGGATGACTAGTCCCATCTTTTGCATAAGCTTGTCTAGTCTTCAAATGAAATACTTACGTCTCCTACTTAAATTGTTTAGAAAATCCATTAATGGTACAATTAGCAAATTTATTAGTAGCTCTAACTTTTTCCTCCTGTTTACAAGAAATCTCTTCAGTTGCTCGTTTTATTCTGCTTTAATTCGAACTGAATTGACAGAACCCAGTAAGAAAATTTACCTATTTTTGGTTGAGAGTTAATTTTTTTTTCTGAAAAGTCTACTATCATAATTTTGGTTCTAAATTCGTCTTTTTTATATAAAAAAATTTCTATTTTGTTGCGAATTTAATCATTTTATTGAAGAGTCCACCATTTTATTCAAGTATTTTGTTGAAATTGTTTGTTGGTAGACGATTACTTTTCTATGGATAAAAAATCATCTCTTTGAAAAAATTCAACTCTTTGGATAAATGTTGAAGTTTTTTGTTTTTAATTCTTTTTTTAATATTTTTCTTTTCAGTTTAAAATTCATCTGTTTGGTTAAAAATTTAGCTATTTTCTTAAAAATTCGTTTTTGTTGTTGCTGAGGATTAATTTTGTTAACTGGTAATATAACTATTCCATTGCTCCATTGTTCGTACCGAAAAACTATGGTTATTTGAACCAAAATTTCTTCTTCTTCTTGGTTAAAAATTCGTCCTTTTTGTTTAAAAATACAACTGTTTAGTTACAAATTCTACTATTTCGTTGCAAATTTAATTATTTTTCTGAAAATGTAACTATTTCAATTAAAAGTAATCTTTTTGGTCGCTAATTAAACTACTTGGTTGAACGTTTACCTACTTGAATTTTGAACACTTTTGTTGAAAATTATTCAAAAGTTATATAATTTTTCTGGTAAAGGGAGAGAGATTGTGACAGAATTATTGGAAAGATGGAGGAGGTGTAACAAAATTATCACTTATCCTTTGGGGTGGGGGGAGCTTGATAAGAGAGATGATGTATGATGATCGAATAGTCACAATTAATATGCTATCAATTTGAAAAGAAAATTTCAGTACAAAAAAAAAGATGTTCCGAAAATTAATCGAGATATCGATCGGAAGGTATAAGATTTGATCTCCTCTTCAAAAACGTTATTACAAAACGTCTGAAAGCTTCATCATTTCTTATATCGTAATCTTCCCCGAAACTCGGTATCAATTTTATTAATTTTTGGGTGTCGTCTGATTACGAACATTCTGGGGAAGTGATACTTTGTTATTATGTACTAACAAATACTAAATGAATCCTTTGTTATCCTTGAAAAATGATTGTTAGAAACAGACAAAAAGTGGTTTTACCCGTTCAGACATCTGTGCTTTCAGTTCATGGTTATTTAGTGTTGGGTGGTATCCTATATATAACTCAAAAATTAAATTTAAACAATTTTTGTTTAGAAGTTAGGGAAATGCTTTGGTCAGTATTTTAGCGCTATCGTATGAGAAGTTAATAAGCTTTTGCGGCAGACTATATGAAAATGTTCTTTGCTGAGAGCAATGTAATATGATTAAGATAATACCACATTACTGAGTCCTTATGATGGACTTCTAGAGTAAGGTGCTCGAAAGTTTAGTATCATGGATGGTTGTTATGTTGGGCAGCTTTGATGGTAAGTCCTTCCATATAAATTGTTATCTTCTATATAAATTGTCCACTTGCGCTCGAAGAGCCAATATAGCTTGAATGTTCCATAGTTCCACCTTGACAATGTGCTAGCGTGTTCGATCCGGAACGATTTGTTCGCTGACAAGCTGTTATCCATACAGGGGAGTGGAGGGAGGTAAGGGATGCCACCAATCCCACGTACCGTAGTACACAACCACATCCGCCAATGGCAACATCATCCTTGTTGATACCATATCGACATCGTTTTTAACGTGCTTCTTTCATTGGCTATCTGAAGCATCAGGTTCCCATTTTAAACACTTCTGTGTTAAATTTATAAAAATTGTGAAATATTGTAGTTGGTTCAAAGTGAAAGCTGAGGGCTTCCAAAAAGTGCAACAAACGTGACGAATTGATTTTCAGAAAAGATTTGTTATCAAATTTTAATGTTTATATAAAAATAATATCCACTAAAATTCTACATCAATCTGTGATTACTCATTTTTGAAAACATTTGCAATTAGGTTTTTCTTTTTATAAGAAAGATGAAAACAAAATTTGATTTGAAGTCCACTGTTTTTCCGCAAATCCTTCGATTTATTGAAAAATACCTAAATGTAAGAACACAAAATTTTTGGTTTAGAGAAACTTATTTTCATTGTTCTAAATTTAAAAAACACTTCAAAACTTTTGATAATGCTGATTTTGCATCTCTGGATTATTTTGTAGTGACTGCGTCAAGAAATTTGCGACAATTTGTTTACGTCGGAAAAAATAGTTGTGTTTTTTTTTTATTCAGACAGAACCCATAGAAAAACTTGTGCTATTTCAAAATTAAAAAAAGTTTCTAAGTTTTAAAATTTTACAGAAAGTCTTCAATTAATCGAAGGTTAAAAATTTCCAAACTTTCCTTGGTGGCCAAGAGTGATATATAAAATTTTGTTTAAAAATCATGGGTTATCCTAATTGGATATCACAACTTTTCTACTTACAGCAAAAGACGGATATCCAACAATAATTTTTTGTCGCATGGCCCTACCATCTTCTATTATTAAATTATTATTTTCAAATAAAAAAAAAATGTTACGTAACATTGTTTGAAAGCTCTCCCTTACCCATCGTAACAGAACAATGAAAATTCCTCTTGAACCCGCCCACCCCCATAAAGCGTTATGTAATATATGGACGATCCCTATAAAAAAAAAGATGCTTAATAGCAACGCAAATGTTCAAAAATTTATTGATCCGCACTATATTTGAACAACTTATGGACAAAAAGAGTTTTTTTATTTGAATTAATAGAATTCAATAAATATTTTGTTATTTTATAAACAGATTTTTCTTGTCTAATGCATTTGTAAGAAAAAAGTTGCATTTCTATTGTTGAATATACTGAAAAGTACGCAGAAATAATTCCTGGATATCAGTTGGCAAGAATTTATTTGATAAATCAACATAATTACCAATTGTCTTTCTTTTTCTGTTTACGGGATTGTTCCATGATAAAAGTAAAACAGAAAGTGTATTACTAGGATTAGCATGATTTTGATAATAATATCTCCATATGTGAATAGTTGGTAAAATCCTACATTGTGTACTGTAGAAAAAGTGTCAAATAATGAAGTTTTTAATTAAGTTCGTTTAAACACTTGTCAAATGTTATCGATTCATACAAAAAAAGTCTTTTCTGAATAATGAGCTGTTAATCCCGTTAAAGAATCAAAATTTATTTTGAAATACATATCATCATACAAGTTGTTTGAACTATAGTCGTTAATATTTTTGATAGTTTATTCTCATCGATTAAAAATCTACAACTTAGTTATTTATAGTTGATTGTGTGGAAAGAACCAAGTGTTATCGTCCAAAAATAGCCATATAGTGCATTTGTTATTCAAGAATGTTCAAACAATTATCAATTTTTATTTCATGACGGAGTATAATACCTAAGTTTCATTTTTAAGTAAGATATAATCGAATTTACGAAAAATTGTATTTACTCCATCATAAATACAAGATATGTATAATTGTTCATAAAAATAGTTTACGAAATAACGAATTATTTAATTACTTTTACAAATTCAACTAAAAACTCTGCTGCTTCAGAAATTATTTTATGACAACATATAATAATATATTTTTCAGACAGTCGCTTAATTTTTTATAGGTATTTTTGAATGAATCCAAGTATTTGTTAAAAAATGGTACAAATTATATTTTTATGATGACTTTAATATTTGTTCCTTATTTTGCGTCCTATGAAAAAAAAAGATTTTTTAAAAATATCAATTTATAGCACTTTGTGTCGTTTTCTCGGTAAGCAACTTTTGTTTATTAATTTTTTCCATACCTTGTGTTGTTTATCCAAACAAAATATTGTATTGTTAATGTTATTTATCAGATTAAGACAGAGACTAGGCATTCTTTAAAAAATAATTGATAATAAATTTGTAGTCCTTTTTTAGTAAACAGCATTTGTCTTCACATTTTTTTTCGTAGCTTGTGTTTTTTGTCTTGTGTATTCAAAATTAGTTTAATTTTGAAAGTCAAGAATTGAAACCTTGACTTATCATTTAAAAAATTTTTTGAATTCAATAACATTTATTTATCCACCTTAAAAATGGAAACAGTTTCAATTGTAAATCGACAACGTGGGAAAATTTTACATTGCAAATCGTTAAAATTAAAGAATTTCCAATTGTAAATCTTCAAAATTGAAATATTCCAAAAAAATGTTATAAATTGCAAAGCTTTAAAATATAAATTCTGAAAATTGAATAATTTATTATTTTATGTTTTGCAAATTCAACCATTTTTAATTTTAAATCTTCGAGATTGTAGAACTTTGAATTGTCACACTTTAAATTCCTTGAAATCCTTCATTTTCCATGGATATCATACATAATCTCGTGAAACCCCATTAAAAACGTTGACTTAACTTGAAATCCCTTGCAATCTTTTAAAAACTGTGTTTTTTTTCGTAATTTGAGTGGTTTTTCTCAATTTTTTAAAAAATTTTCAATGTTATTTTTTACAAGTAAATCAAAAACTACGCTTCCTATGAGGAAATGATTTATGGCAAATTTGTAGCCCTGCTTTGGGTGAACAATTTTTGTCTATTCCTTTTTTCGTGGCTTCTGTGTTTGGTCCAAGAATTCAATTTTTTTTTCGAAAAAAAAAACTACGGGTTCCATCAAAAAATGACAAACAACAAATTTATAGATCTTTTTTGGGTGCGCAACTTTCGTCTTTTAATTTCTTTTTGTACCTTCGGTCGCTTTTATCCACATTTTTTTTAAATCTCTAATGTTATTTTTCACGAAAAAAAACTACCCTTTCTATCAGAAAATGATTTTTGACAAATTTGTAGCCTTGCTTTGGGTCAACAATTTTGGTTTATTCCTTTTTTTGGTAGCTTGTGTCGTTTGTCCAAAAATTCAATTTTTGAAATTTAATGTTGGTTTTTGAGAATCGAACTAAAAGTAGCATCCTATCAAAACGTGTTTCATAACACAATTGTGGATCTTTTTTGAATGCACAATTGTGGCCTATTAATGTTTTTACGTATCTTGAATAGTTTGACCGCAAAATGGAATTTTGGATTTTTCCTTATTTTTTTTTGAGATCGAAATTAGAATTTTTGATTTTTTAAGAAAGTTTGAAAAGTCTTAATGACAATCTTGCAGGGTCTTCAAAAATTAACGTTTTGCTCCTTGTGACTTTTTTTATATTGTGCGTAGTTTGGCTTAAAATTTTCGTTTTCGTTTTTTTATTTGAATTTTTTTACATTCTCATCCTAATTGGTTTTCATCAAATCTTCACGCTTTGAGACCCCCTGAGTCAGGAAAAACGATTTTCACGAAGGCGTCTGTCTGACCATCTGTCTGTCTAGCTGTAGTCTGTTGTCTGTAGTATCGTGTAGGCAAGATAAATTTCAAAAGATTGATCAGATTTGATTGTACATTAGCACACTTTTTGAAGGCATAAAAAAAGAACGAGTTCGTTAACCAGATATTCTGGATAAAAATTCAGAAAGTGAGCACACTTTGGAAATTTTCGAGACCGCTTTTTTTCAAGATTCAAGAATTCTATGTACATTTATTAGCAGTACTCAAAAAGACAAACAATTTATCCGCACGATATTTTTCGATGAAAGGAAAATTATCAGAGAGATAGCATTTTCAAAATCCAAAAAACAAACGAAAATTAACATTTTAAGCAGAACAACGCACGATATGTAAAAATTCCAAGACGAGAAAAACGTTTCGTTTTGAAGGCCCTACAAGATTACTCTAACAACTTTTAGAATTTTGTCGAAAAATCGAAAATTCAAATTTCGACCGCACAAAAAATAATGAAAAATGAAAAATTTCATTTGGCTGTCAAACTATGCAAGATAAAAAAAAGATGAAGACACAAAAATTGTGAACCCAAAAAATATCTACAAATTTGTTACAGATCACTTTTTGATGCGACTCGTAATTTTTGTTTTATTCGTGAAAACCAAGATTAAAAATAAACAAATTAAATTTTTGGACAAAAGACACAAGCTATGAGAAAAAGTGATTTCACTGAAGTTGCTTACCGGAAAGACAGCTACAAAGTTTTTATCAACAATTTTTCGACAGGACGCTTATTTTTTGTTCTAATTATAAAAAATAACATTGAAAATAAAAAATTAATGTTTTGGAAAGCAACACAGAAAAGTTCAGGTTTTGGACAAAATTGAGTGTGAAGCACGAGATTGGTGATAAAAATGTGTTCGTCAAGGGCTTAAAGCTTTGAGAAAAGAGAATTCACAATCACCAAATTAAAGTTGTCGATGATTTGACCCTTAATTTTAAAAGTTCCGGGCGCAAATGTTGGTGAAGTACAAAGATCAAGCGTAGTTTTTGCGTTATTCGTGAAAAATAGCATTGAAAATAAAAAAATTCAATTTTTGAAGAAAAAAAAATCACGCAACAGACAAGATTAGATGGGAGCAGATGAACTCCCATCTAATACTACACTGCTTAAGAGTGGTGATATCAGTATAAGAAACCAAACTGTGACTCTCTCGGTTCCAGTTCTCTCATCACACGCACCATTAATTAACCGAAGTTTGGTGGGACTGACGGTATAACTAGACTCTCCACCATATAGCGACTATCTACTTAATTTGGATATGATTCCGACTCGCAAAATAAATTTTTTGCATAAAGGTGGTAGTTGGGCGAACACTTTAATCAACACATAATACAAACTATAAAATAGCCTCGAAATGTTCTGAAATTTTGATTGACGAATGGCATGCGCACGGTAAAGGTAATTGTCAAGTTTCAGGGGATGATAAATGTAATATACATTTGATATAATAGTGTTGAATATTGTAGAAAAGTTCGCATGTTGGACAAAATCGAGTTTGGAGCACGAGATACGTGATGAGAATGTGTTCGTTGAAGTTGACGAAGCTTTAACAAAAGAGAATTCACAATCACCAACTTACAGTTGTCGATGCTTTGACCTTTAATGTTGAAAGGTCTTTGCACAAATATGGAGGAAATACAAGGACCGAGCTCGTAGCGCGAGGTATATCCAGATTTTTTCAAAAGTAATCGTGCTCATAGACATACATACATACATACAGACAGACAGGCCAATTCGTAAAAACCTATTTTCCGGTTCAGAGGGTCTCAAAACGTGGATAATTGAAGAAAAACTGGGGGGGGGGTGATAAATAGAAAAACAGCAAGATTAAAAAATGCGCTTCAACAAAAATATGCATTATTTGAAACGAAGAGTTAGAATAATCCATCAACAAAAATTTGGTAGCCATCAAAATAAATCACGTCACGTGATGATTTTTTAAAGAAGAATTTGCTTATAAACTAGTGAGTCTAATAGATTTTAAAAACCAGAAAGAGGTTCGTCTTTCGCTAAAGTTTGCTATTTTTAAGTCATCTTATTTTAAATTTTCAACTTTCAGACATTGTAATACCTTATTTTGAACTTCAAAGGTCTTAGAGATGATTAGATTTCAACTTTTTGCAGTATAGAAAGCTTCTGATATTCTATTGTACAATTCTTTTAATCCTAAGCATATAACAATCTAACATCAAATAATTTGGAACTGGAAAATTTCTTGAAAGAAAAAGGCAAAAGGGAATTCTTCAAAAAAAAGAGGAAAGTATGGAAATAGGTGAAAGATTTTAAAATATGTGAACTACAATGATGGATGTTTTATTAACACAATCGTAATAATCAAAAAATCAGAACTAGTTAATATATCCAATTTTTTACTATACTAACAAAAGTAACAAAACCGTGGCTTTGAGCAAAGTAGCATTAATGTAAAAAAAATCGCTTCAGTTTGAATCCTCCACATGAAAATTAAGAAATTTATTTCTTCTAGAGCGTACGTGTGGGCCGATTATTTAAATAAAAATCTGCTATGAATGAGGCTGTTACCGAAAATAGGGAAGCGCAAGAACTTATGGTTGCAAATAAATAGTAATTTATGGTTTGAACGTGCGACCTTCTACATTTTTGGGGTGTCTTACGGAGCATGAAAATTTATCCCTGGAGAATTTTGAAGGGTTTTTGCGACTCTGGGGTAGATAATCGACGGAATGTGAGGGTTACGTTTTCGCTTAGAACATCAAAAAGATTGCACGTCGAACTTCTTAGCTTCTTGATGATCCTGAATATAACCTTTCGGAAGGAAAATTAAAATAGTTTCATTTTTTTAACAAAAAATATAGTTTCTAATATACGTATTTGAACACCAGCATGCATTAGGGGCCATACAATACAAATTTATAGGAAAAACATGTATCCAAAATTATAATATATGTTAAACTTCAGTAATTTTACAATAAAATATTGTATTAATATTACCCGAAAAATCATTCAAAACTTTTATAATTTATCGAGTTAAGCTAAAATATTTTTGAAGATCAAAAGGGATTTTAGAGGATTTTTAAATATTTAAAAGGATTTTAAAGAAATTCCGACAGAATTTACAGGATTTTTCAAGTTTTTGAAAGAGTTCAGTAACTTGAAATGTTTCTTCCAGGCTATCAATAAGGTATTTTAATAAATTTCTAATGATCTTGAAGGATTTCATTGAATTTCAAATATTTTAAGGGATTTTCATAAATATCTGATTTTATGTGATTTCGCAGGATCTTAAGGAGTTTCATAATATTTTAATAAAACCTTAAAGAATTTATTGACAAGAATTAAGAGATTTCAAAGGATTTCAAAGATTCAAAGAGATTTGGAAATATTTCATGGTATCTCAAAAGATTTTAAAAAACTGGCAAGATATTAGGATATTAAAAAATTACAAGGAATTTAATGACTTTGAAGGATCAGCAAAAAATTTCAAGCGATTTTAAAGAATTTCCAAGAACTTTAAAAGATTTAGAAGAATTTTATAGGGCCTACAAGGTTTGAGGACAAGCGAAAAGAAACACTCGAAGAATAATTTCACGGTATTCAAAGGGATTTTATAATACCTTCATTAAATTTCAAAGAATGGAGATATTTCAAATATTTAAAGATATTGTTAAATATTTCAAGTTATTTTCGAAGAATAAAAAACATTTGGAAGATTCTAGGATTATTTTTGAAGTTTTCAATACATTTTCGAAGATTTTAATGACTTTAAGGGATTGAAAAAATGCATGCGGCTGAAAAAAATTTCTCATAATTTTTGGAAGGATTTTATAGGACCTATAAGGTTTTAGGACATTTTTAGGGATTATAATGGATCATAATGGATTTTATGTAATTAAGAGGGATTTCAAGGAATTTTATAATATTTTAATGAAATTTTCAAGAATTTTTTCACAATAATTGAGGGTTGAATAATATAAATGATTCCAAGGAATTGCAATTGATTTCCAGAAATTTCAGAGGAGTTTGAAGAGTGTAGGGTATTTTAAAATATTACAAGGAATTTCCGAGAGATTTAAAATATTTCAAGAGAATAAAATAATTTCACAGAACTGAAAATATTTTAGTTTATTTTAAAGGATTCCAGGAGATTTTATTATTATTATTATATCATTAAGCCGTTTCCCTTTCGGGGTAGGGGTGAATTGCTTCGATTTCAAAAATTTTAGAGGATTTGTAAAAGGTTGGGTAATTTTTAAAGGTCCCATGAAATCTTCAAGAGCTTTCAGCAATTTCTAAGTAATAATAAATTTTCTAAGAATTGGGAATATTTGAGTGTATTTAATAGGATTGCAAGGAAGTTTCAACAGATTACCATTTTTTGAAGAAATTCCAGAAATATCCTAAGATGTTATGTAATTTATTGAGATATCAAGGAATTTAGTAATATTTTAACGAAATTTCAAAGCATTGATTCACAATTATTGATGGATTTCAAAGTATTGACAAAGCAGAATAGATTTTCCGTATTTATAGGTATTTCAAAAGATTAAAATTTTTTATTAAAGATTTCAAAGAATTTGTAAGGTTTTAAGATATAAAAAGATTCCAATGATTTTGAAATACATTTGAAGACATTTCAGAGGATTTAAAAATTTTCAGAATAGTTTAAAAACTTCAAAAGAATCTTCAAAAGCTTTAAAAAAATGTAACGAGATTTTAAAAAGATTCAAAGGATTGGAAATATTTTAGAGTATTTTCAAGAATTCTAAGAAAGTTTCAATAGGTTTAAAATTTTTTAAGGAATTTCAAGGTATATCATTAGATTTGGTGTAATTAATTGGGATTTCAACGGATTTTATAATATTTGAGTGCAATTTCAAAGAATTGATTTACAATAAATGATGGATAATAAAGGATTTCAAAAAGCTGAAGAGACTTTCAATAATTTTTGGCATTTCTGAAGATAAAGAAATGTGAGACATTCAAAATGTTTTAAAATATTTCAATATATTTTTAAAGATTCACAGGTATTTCAATACGTTTCAAAACATTAAAGAAAATTTTAAAGATTTTAGGATATTCAAAAAGATCACAAGGTATCTTCAAGACCTTTAAAAATTCAAGGTTTTAAAAGATGCCAAATATTTAATTGAACTTCACAAGATTTCAACGATTTTATCATATTTTTATGAAATTTCGAGAATTTATTTACAAGACTTGATGTATTTCAAATGATTTCAAAGATTTCAAGAGATTTTCAAATTTATACTACCCAGATTTGCGTTCATTATGATCGCAATCGTTCTTTAAAATGTTTAGGCTATTTTAGGTCACGTGTAGCTTGTCTAAAATTCTATAAAAATGTAATAAAGGTTCTGACGAATTTTAATGTCCTTTCTTTTAATTTTATTAACTTTCAATTATTTAGTAATTCGGAAGTCTCGGGTAATAAATAAATATATTGTATTTATTAGGACATGTTCGAAAATATTCAGACAAAAGTACATTACAGGAAGGGGGGGGGGTCCAAACCACTTTCTTACTACTTGTCACATGGGGAATGGAAGGGTCAAAATAGGCAAAAAATGTTTTATGTAATTAATAGATAGTCGCTTATAAGAATCTACAATAATAATTAATCAAAATTTATAATAAAAATAACTGTTACTTGACTTGAACCCATTAATATCCGAGACTCCTATAGTAGCAAAGCTAACGAGATTATACCGGGAAAAGATCAAACGGGAAGGAAATGAGTTTTCCATCCTCAAAGTTCTATACCATTACGCGCAAACACCCTAGGGTCTGGAAAAAACGAAATTAGAGTTTTTTTTTTATTTTGTACAATTTTCATCGTTTTGTAATATCCTTTCTGACATCTTACTATGTTAAAACGTACAAGGACTTTTTTAAACATACTTAAATAAATAAAAGATCAATCCATTACTCAATTAAATTTCTGAGACTATTAGTAAACCCACTGGCGTCAGGAATCAGGCATCAGAAAACACGCAGCCTTTCATTAAATTAATTAAATCTGAGATTCGAGGTGAAATAAGTTATGGCACGTTTTCTCTCGCTCTGCTCAAGAGGGTTTTATATTTCCTTAAGACAGCGGAGTGTATGAAGAAAAATGCGGAAAGGGAGAAGCTCCACTTACAAACGCTTTATTATCCTCAGCAGCTTATCTCGAGTTTTAACCCAATAATAGTTTTAGAAGAAGTTTTTGCAAACGTTGACGAGGGCGTAAAAGAAAAATAAGATTAAAGTTTATATTTAAAAGTCTGAGATTAAAATCATCTCAGCCTTTGGGCGTCCAAACTTATATCTACTGAAACTACAATACATTATTAAATAGGTATTAAAAGCAAAAAGTTTCTCTTTGATGCATAAATTAGTAATTGAGTTGTTAGTTATTCGAACTGGTATTCCGACGTAATCCAATCTATCCACGTTATGCAGCTCAATCCTGGATGATCCATTTGTAATTCAAAGTAATCCACTTATTATCTGAAAATATATAAATATTCCAGTGCAATCCTAGGTAATTCGCTTGTAATCCTAGGTATCCAATTGTTATCCTAAGTAACCCACTTTCAATACTAGGTCATCCAATTGTAATCCTAAGTAATCCACCTATCATTCCAGACAATCCACTTGTAATCCTAGGTGATCCACATGAGAGCCTAGGTAATCCACTTCTCATCCTTGGTGATGAACACGCAATCCTATGTAATACCACGTAATCAATTTGTAATCAATTTGTAATTTGTAATCACTTTTAATCCTAGATATTCCACTTATGATCCGCATTAATTACTTCTAATCCTTGGTAATCCACTTGTAATCCTAAGTAATCAGGTAATTCAAGTGTAATCATCTCTTTAAATACTAGTTTCATGATTCCTTAAAAGTCGTTTTCTAATTTCTTCTGTTCTGATTTTATCTTTACTTTCCTTGACTAGTTGTTTAACATTCCTCTTTTTGTGTCTGTAATCATTTTGAAGCTTATTTCTCACCTGATCGCTAAAAACTGTGATGTTTAATGTTCTCTCGTACGCTTTTTGCTTTTCTTTTTGAGCTGCTTTAATTTCATCATTCCATCAAGCACAATCAGATTTTCTTCCTACAACCGCCGTACCACATACTTCAATCGCAGTTTCAACAATGATATCCCGTAACATAGTTCACGCGCCCCCTATATCTATATTGCTTCTAAGAACCTTCCAAGTTGCCTCATCTATGCGTTCGTTTATCTTATTCTAAAAATCTATACGCACTTCCGCTTTTTGTAAATTTTCAATCTTGGTACGCGTTTGTTTCGTTTTCGGTGTTTGCTTTCTCCTCCATCCCCGCCCTAAGTTTATTTTGGAGACTAAAAGGTAATGATCAGTATTGCATTCGGATCCCCTCA